>JANHQD010001074.1:0-44938 GCA_024721195.1 Marasmius sp. AFHP31
AGAGGTGGTGACAATCGTAAGTAGAACGAGTCGAAAAGAAAGAGTCGGCACAAGGTTTAGGTGCCGGAGGTATCGGACCGCTATTTACTTCCAGTATTGATAAAGCCGCTCGTTCGATCCTACGCACGAGGATCAACCAGGGCGCACCTCTTTGGGACGTACACTCGAACATCCCCTGACCGTCCAACATACCAGATCCATCCTCTTTCGCTACGTAGTTCCTCTGCAGTCAACAACCACATCCATACCGGGAGACTGTGTTCGAATCGTCGTTGCGTTGGAGCCGTGCGGAGAGCGAAGGAAGATCGTCACCGAGGCCCAAAGAGCATGTAAATGGACTGGAGATCTTGCGATAGTCGTACAATATTCCAACACCCAAATATCTTTTGGATTACGGAGAGGTGGGGCTCAAGGGGTGACGTTGACTCGATACGCAGGGGTTGTGGGTATGGGAAGAGATGAATGTCCACAAGAAACGAAGCCGGGCAGTCGAAGCTATTATGTATCATGGTAATGGCTCAGGGTAAGTACTCGGATGGATATGGTGTTCAATGTATTTCTATGCGAGGGGTGAATGGGGCTGCCAGTTTTATGCAAAGGTGACGTTGTCGTCCAACGAAAGGGCCGCATAGAGGAAGGACAATGTAGCAGCCATGACAGCAAGAACTATCGAGGGCGTCAGTTCAAACCAATGGCTCGTGGGCAGCAAGGATGATACTCGCGATTCTCAAGACCATGCATGTCAACAGGCCGCAAGCTTGACGAACGGCCGCCCTCTACCAGTCAATTCTAGCCTGTCCCGAAGAGCGGTCGAATCGATAGTACCTCTCTGAGAACAAACCAAAAAGCGAGAATGAGAAGACGGCGTTCAAGGAAGCACAATCGTTGATGGTTCATGAACACAGATGTGTACACGGCCGACGAGAGATTGTTGAACGGAGTGTCAGTTAGCTCATACCGCAAAAAAATCATATCCGAACCTTGAGAGGTGCAACCTGTCAGTGTGAGACTGAGCTCCGATGTCGTTTTTCTCGTTCGGTAGCGTGCATGTTATATGTACCAGTGAGTACCGCGAGATTCCGTCGAGGTTTTTCTGCGGCGCGAGTTTCGCGGGAGGAGTTCACGACCTGGACATCAGGAATGTAAGTGCAAATCACCAGTTGGAAAGGATGATAAAGTTGAACCCGAAACGTGTACCCCTCCATATTATCCCAGATCCGCATCAGCCTCTCTTCTCAACACCATCTTGCCATCGTAAGTCTCTTCAGAGCGCCTGAGGATGAACTTCAGCAGTCTCATGTAACCTTTGACGACAAACATTATCGAAGAACATACCAGGTCGGGGATTCTCATGGTAGGACCATCGAAGCTGCTGATTAATATTGATGAACATATCAACAGCTTTCCCCGTGCTCAGGCCTCGAATAAACTGGTTCGAAAGGGCTGAGTGAGTATCAGTGTGCTCGTACCATAGCGTGGGCAAGGCATAACAAACCTTGGTGAAGCTTCCGCTGCACGTAGTCCTTCCCATCAGATGAGTCTCATATGCATCCAAGGGAGCTGCTCGGGTAAATTTCACAGAGCTTTGCTTGAAGACAGTCTTTGCTCGATCCACTTCGCAGAATATTGACGGACAACTTACCTCGAAAAAAGAAACCATAAGACTCAAGTTCTAATGGAATGTGAACGGAAGGACTTACCGGTGACCGTATAATGTTTCGTCCTGACCGCGCAAGTCAAGGATTCCACAGTGCCAGCACATCCCCATAATCGACATGGCAATTTGTCTCCCTAACTAAATCCAGCAGGCATCGGACAGTCGGGTATGCAACAGTGTAAAACTCGCGAGCAGACCATCGTACGGATGTAACGTCGAGTTATGTAGTGAGCCTGGCCCTCAGATCTGAGATGTTGCATTGGACAATTTCACTTGTACATCTTGGGTGTCTTTCGATTGTCAGATGGACCTATGTAAGCGAGAAAAAATGAGATGGAGCGAATTTCTGACAAATTTGATACACACAAATCTCCATATGACCATAATCACCAAAGATAGTAGCATTCTGCCGATCTAGGATCGACTTGAAGTTGAGGTTGATGTTGAGACGTGAAAATCGTCGACGGTCGTGGCTCGTGGTAAGGTGTATGCACAGCCACGAATGCTCTCGCTGTCTTGGACACCTCCAGCTTCCAAACAGCTGGCGTGCACAACTTCAACCACAGACAGCCGCCTCGTTCGACAGTTTGTAATCTTCAACGCATCTCCAAACTATCCTGAAGCTCATCCCAGCTGACATTGCAGTGTCACCGAGAGACAGGGCCGAAACTAGCAATCCAAATTGATTCCTAGGACATTCAGATTTCCTCACCTTCTATTTTATCCCTCATGCGTCGCGATCAATTCAGAAGGCTAGACGTGACCTAGTCTTCTACGAGAAACAGATTCAAGAACTACATACAAGACAGGCAGCTGTACGGCACAATATCTCTCGCTACCAACGCAGACGCCGCGTTTGTGGCGATGGTGAAGCCTCAGTGGATCCAATCGGATAGAATGGTGCTCTCATAAGATGGAGTGCCAAGAGGCTGGGGATGGTTGAGTTGCATGTGATGGGGCGAGAAGCTGAGTTACTATTAGCAGCAGAAGTCGCGAACTGTCACGGATCACGCGAACGTTCCAGAAATCAGTAACAGCCAAGCGTGACTGGCAACCTCCGAATCTCTTCTCTGTTTATTCCCCATGAGCGCCCACAGAAGTCATGTTTTCCCGCTCATCGCATCCCATGATGCGCTGGGCTTGACTTTTTGATCCATGTGTGGGCATGCCGGCCTACTCGTTCATTTCGGTTGATGATCTGCCATAAAGAAGCCCAAACCCGCGTCAAACTTCGCCACATAGACCCCCGGACCCACAACAGGTCCTCCAAATAAAGATCGTGTTTGATTTTGCCGTTTGAGGCAATTCAAAAATCCATATACAGTGCGCGCTTAGCGTGAGAGCGATTTGGTCTCCAAGGACGGGAGAAAACCAATCCACGGTTGCAGGGCGTCAAACGCTTCGACCAATCCCTCAAAACGTAGCCTTGCAAGGCAACTTTCAGGAGACAAGAACAAATACAGAAAAGCGACGAGCAGGCGCTATAAAATAGGGATATGTCGAGTCTCTTTTGTCACCCCTACTTCTGCCTTCCCCCCTTTGGCGCAACGCCGCGCTTGTATTTGTGGGCACTTTTCCCCCTTCGGACATATTTTCTTCCCTACTCTACAATGCCTAGATATACAGGAGAGATTGATTCAGGCCTGTAAGTCACCCAGTCGAGCTCTTTCGCGCGTTTTTCGCCGACTGACCCTACACCTCTTACCCTTGCGGAAATAGACCGAGTGCCGCCACACCGAGTGATTTTAACCTGCTCGCAATCAAAGAAGAAGATTCGAACGATGTTTCTGCTCCCTACGTTGATGAGACATCTGGAAGCTACCTCGACTATCAGATTGACCCAATGAACCCGCCGGCGCAACAATGGCAGACACAGTGGGATCCCCTTTTACCGACTTCACCGGCAATCCCGAGGACAGGTGGCGATCCCGATCACACGGTAAATTATCTGGTCGCCTCGGGTGAGAGTATACATCCTAACGTTGGTCTTCAGTTTCAGGGAGAGCCGGCTCATCCCTTCCCATGCTATCCCATCCACCACCAGTCGTCGAGCAGCTCAGAGTCGGGGAGAAGCTCAACCCACCACCCTTGTGGGCCTGCCTTTACGCAATCCCAAACCCCTGGGTTCTCAGGCCATGACCCTGAAGGTCGGCTACAAGCACTAGCTCCGGCAGCGACGCACGCGGCTCCTTCGAATTCGATGCGTGTTGGACCACCCACCATTGGTGTGGACATTTCCCTTGCAGACGCTGAGAGTCGTCTTCGCCGAGTCCATAATTTCCGCCCTGGAGTTCCACTCTCATTGAGCTCGATTCCAGACCCACCTCCTTCAGATATGCACCAAGACACTCTGGTGCAGATTGCTATCTGGTCGAGTCCTCAGAGGAGATTGTTGGCTTCCGAGATTTATGCGGCTATTGAAGCTAGGTTTCGTTCGTTTCCAGAAGGGACGAATCAGCCGTGGCGCGTGAGTTTGAGCGAGTCGTTGCCTCGCCTTCACATGAACTGATTTCAACTTCATTTTTTTCCAGAGATCTGTTCGTCATATGTTATCTTTCAAGCGCGCCTTCGTAAAATCTCGGGACAAGGACCACTCAGGTCGTCATTATTGGGAGCTCGACTATGAACACCTGGATCATGGGTACAAACGCGAGAGAAAAAGGGGAGGCTCGGATACCTCGAAGAAGCGAGGAAAGGACGCCCAAAAGACGAAGGAGGACTCTCCAGATTTATTCTTACAAGACCACTTGGAGGACGACAGCTACCTCAAGGAGGAGTGCGTCTCTCCACCACCGACATGGGGATATCCGGGCCCTCAGGCCGAAACACCTTCCAGCAGTACCTCGACGTCTTCAGCCGAAAGAACCACGCGAAGCCGGTACAGTCGTTCCCAATCTCTGACGTCTCAACAAGGCCTTCCTTCGCGCCATTCACCTCTCGCACGGCACCAGTCTGCACCCACCTCGAATTCTGTGCCTTTGCCCATGGGTGGCCCCATTTACTTGTACCCCCCTGGTCATCCCAGTCCAACTCACTCGTCTAGCTTACCGAATGGCATCGGCGGTTTTGGGAATACCCACAGTTTCTACCCTTCTTGAAATCCGAGCAACCCTGGATTCCTGCGTCGTCTGGTTAGGACGAATTAGGAATAGTACGCGAAATAAGAATCGGAGCGCTCTTCGTGTATCATTTAGGACCACATCGAACTCTTTACTTAGACCTTTCTGATATCATCAAGAACCCCAATTTTGTTAAGCGCCAGGTCAGCGTTCTTCTGTTTCCTGAGGATCCTCCCTTGTATTACATGTTTCTTGTCACCCCCCCTTCGATACACATGCAGGCCCTTCTTGATACATTCTACCTACAGGTTATGTTGTCTCACCACGTATGCCCATAAAGACGCCAACATTCTATTGGACATTCTTCCCATAGCGGCCCTATGTAATTTTGACTCGAGGTACCTATGTATTGACGAACGCGACGATCTTTAATATTTCGATCCTGTACGAGATTCATGTCCCACTGTATAGCTAGACTATCAATGTAATTTCCTCCCAAAGCTTTCTCATCGCCGCCCAATCAACTTGGATCGCCTTGCCTTCTCGGAACAGCTGAGGACCAATACACCGAGGACAAGGCGGATTCCATCTAAAGACGTGGGCGGTGATTAACGTGTGCTCGCATAAGACAACAAAATGAATAGCGCTCACCCGCATTGCATGAATTGATCTATTCTGTTGTGTACCATGATGTGTGGGTCCCATAGGAGGCAGTCAGTGAAGTCGAAGAACACCGGGCTCGGGAGAATTGACCGGACATACGTTACTTCATTCTCGAGTTCCACAGGGGTGCAGCCAATGGACCTATAATGGCGATCCCGGGCAATTCGCCCACAATGGCAAATGTATCGTCGGCCATAGCACTCGGGGCAATTCCAGTGCCGTCTAAGTAGTTTTGCAGTCATCTTGGCAATATTACATCTGAGACGGGCGTCCCATTGCACTTCGAAGACGTCTGATGGAGTGTTGTCGACGTCGGTGCTTTTACTTCCCTGGTTGGAGTCGAACAAAAGACGACCCTGCATCAGCGCTGAGCGGACCCACAGTGGTGTAGAGGGGACACTCACCTTTACGGTCCGATAGACATACACGGTGTTCCTCTCGATTATGATATCTCCTTCGTGGAAATCGTTTTCAGGTGGCATGAACCGTGGAACAATCAGCTTCACCATCAACGACGCTCCATCTTCCGATACACTGCTCCCAGAAAACACAAAAGGTCTGAACCGTTCCAATATGATGCACTCTGAGCCAGCCTTTCCAGGTTTTCGTACAAGCAGATCCTCCCGCAGGCCGTAAACGTCCTTCCCAGCTCCGCGACGTATTTCCTCGGAGATGACATCGTAGTACAGGGCACTGTAGAGCCTGTGACAAGTAAAGACTACGGAAAGTTTGTCAGGTAGGGTGTCAATTTGCCTCAGGATACTTAGGAGGAGTTCGAGGGGTAAGTCGACGAAGTGAAGAAGGCCCATGGAGCAGAGAGACTCATGCGGGCCCGAAATTCCTCTGAGAAAATTAATTTGCAATTCGGAGCCACTCGAAGGCACCGACGTTGGTTCGAGTCATGGCGACGCACGCAGTGATCCACAACGATCAACCAGGATCAACCCTAAGGCGGACGGAGCTCACGGAGGCAAATGACGCGTCAAAGATCGGCTTTAGGCTCTAGCTGGTGTACAGGAATGTACATTTTCCGAATAAAGATTGGAGACTCTGAATTGGAAAGTGAGTAAACACAAGAGACAAGCCGTTGAAAGAAACCCACAGTTAATCAATTACATAGATTTTGTAAGCTGTTTCGAGACGGTGAGTCACTACAGCCTTAACTCCACAAACGAGCATGGCACATCGACGTCGCTCGTCTCTGCGACCAATTTCAAACTTTTGCCTCCGTCGACTCGCTCGAAAATCTTAACCCCGCCCTCGAACACCCCACCGGCTACCAACCATCTTCTATCCTTTCCAACGAACTCCATACCTCTGAGCTGCTTGAACTTTGTCTCGATTTCCCCAACATATTCAAACTTGCCTGCGTTCGGATCCGTAATACGAAAGATACCGATCGTGTCTCCTCCATCTGGACGAGAATCGTAACGGTTCGAGACGTATATGTAGGGAACTGGGAAGGAGGAGTTTGGCGTCGGGATGAGGATTTCGCCTGCTGTAACAGCGTCCGGAGTTTTGACTGCTTCTGAGAAGAGAATCGTAGATGGTAGAGAATGGGACACGGTAGGGCTTTTCTCTCGGATATCGAATGAGGAGAGGGTGTTGTTCAACTCATGGAGCACGTAGATAAACTTTCCTGGAGAACCCTGTGTCAGAATGCATATGCACTTTCACGAAGAAGCTGGAAACAGACCATAAAATGACGCATGCCTCGGTCCGCTGCACGGCAGAGACGAAAAGACGCGCTCTGACAACTGATAAATACCTTGCTCGTTCTTCGTAAGGAGCCAAGTCTTATCTGCGCCAAGGTCAGGTATGAAGACGTCTCCGTCTGCCCCATTTAACAGGACCTGATGCGGGTGAGAGGATGTTTGCCTCGTTGGGTGAGGTCCGCTCCCGACAAGTTGAAGGAATTGTGAGCGCGAAGAGTCAATGAACGGCGCCTGGTCTAGAGTAGGAACTGTGAAGATCGTTCCATCGTCGTACTATCAAACTCGTCACCAGGTGCAAACCGCAAACAGAATTAGAACGCACATTGCCGACCACGACGTCATGTTCTCCCGCAATGAGCGAGGAGGGTCCGTCTCCCCCCGTCGGCGCCTCGTCAACTACTTTGCCTTTACCATCGCCGTCAAACTCCAATACTATGAGCTTCGCTCCTTTGACCTTTAGAGCGGTGAAAATGATCGACTTGTTGCGAGGGTGTGCAGTCACCCACGAGGGTTTGTTACCAACGGTTACTGAAGAAGATTTGGAGAGTTTCCCGGTTTCTGTATCAAACTTGAGAGTAGAAACTTGGTCTGTGTTTGAGCCTGCGATTATATGGATGAGCGTCATGGTGGTGAAAGCGAAGGCTAGAATGATGCATAATCAACCTTTTTCCGGTCGGAAATGGTCTCGATCGCGTGACCCTTACCTGAAGATAGCCGGTCCCGGGCGTTTTTCCGGATCATCCGGACTCGGAGTCTCGGGGGCAGAAAAAAGCAGAACACCCGTCTCATGTCCCGACAAATTACCGAGCAATACATACGCAGGTCATGTTGATAAATAGACTGGGGCACATAGGGATGCTACAATTACAGGTATTGGAACAACTGTTCGTAGAAATACATCTTATGGTGTATGCTCTTATCCTTGCAACCACTACAACCAAAGGAATCCCGTCGGTGCCTCCACCTCTTCATTGCGAGCAACCAACTTTAAGTTCTTTCCGCCGTCATTCCTCTCAAATACCCTGACTCCGCCACCATTAGCCCCTCCTGCAATCACCCATTGGTCTTCAGGACCTCCAAAAACCATTCCTCTGACATGCTTCAACCCAGTCCTAACCTCGCTGATGAGTTCGAGTTTGTCAGAGGTCGAGGCTTCAAATATGGCGATCGTGTCACCTTCAGGTGAAGGGTCGTTACGGTTGGAGATGTAAACATACGGCGTGGGATATGTCGAGGTCGGTTTAGGTATCGCAATCTCAGCGGCAAGCATTCCCGCTGCTGCTGCCCCTCCTGACGGCGGCTGAGAGAGTGTAGACGCAGTGCTAAGAAGTACTGGTTCTTTCGGTAACGAGGACAACTGGTGCTTGGTGACTTGGGACGTCAATTCCAGAACTGTGTACAGGATACCGTCTAGAGCAAATGAAAGGCAATGAGTTTCGAAATCGCGCTAATGTCATTGAGAGATCGTCGCACGCACCATGAATAGCTATGTGCCTGGGACCCCCACCGGGATGGTACTCTATCTCGCCTGCCGCCTTCCAGCCATCTGCCTCGCGTTTGAAACGATGTACGCGATCTGCTCCAAGGTTCGGAACCAAAACTTCCCTGGTTTCCTCGTTCCAGAATGCACCATGGGCGTGCGCAGACTCCTGACGCTGCGTATTTGGTCCAGTTCCAGTGAGGTGTATCGTGTTCGGAGCTTCGGCAAGAATGAAGGGTTCTTCATGAGATATAGGCAGGACGGAAAAGTCTCCGGAAGAATACTAAAAAAGAGTTGTATGACATCCGCGGTGATCTCAAAGTAGATGACCGATAGACTTACGTTTGCGATGAGTAGCTCATCATCCTTGACTTCAAGATGACACGGATCGCGTCCTCCACTCGAAGCTTGTGCAACAACCTTCCCAACACCATCTGCATCGTACTTGATAGCGATCACCCTTCCATCCGTTTGTTCCAGGCCCGTAAAAATCAGGCTGGGGTCCTTGGGGTGAGGTGTGATCCATGAGGGATGAAATCCGACTTCCAGACTGTTCTTGAGCGTGACAGTAGCCTTGTTTGGATCAAATTCGAGAGTGTAGACGCTGTTTGCATAAGAAGAGACGAGAATATGATAGATTTTCGACATGGTTGTCGGTGTTGATAAGAGAAATGAGTCGACTTGTGTTGGGGGCTTTTATACGGTGGAGATTTTCAAACGGAATTGCCGATAATTTGCCGTCCAGATCCGCGCGAAGCAAGCCCAGCAAGGTCGACCTCGAGGGCATCGACAACCAATAATGTTGAATTTGTCTGTTGTCGCAACATGGAAATCCTGGGCTCGAAGAGTGGTCCTGACGTTCAAGGTCAAACTTAAAGTTTCTGAGAAAAAGAAGCCCCGAAATTCTGCCAGGCAGGCTCCATGTAAATTATGTAAATAACCAACCCGGAACTTCGGCACTCGACCCAACTTCAAGTCAAGACGGACAGGTTACAACTTTTTTGAGTCCCAAATCGATAAGTGGTGGATCAAACGTTTTATATGTACTCATTGAGATACCCAAAAGAGTTCCTCTCTCCCCGTTCTCTTGATACGATAGCGGACGCGGCCTCGGGTACTAGTACCATCGGCAACATCACTGCATGGATACGTTTGTGGCCCTGGACAACATGAAATGTCGTTAGAATGGCGGAGTATACTCGTCGAGTTATGTATAGGGAGAAGAGCGCGTTCAGGTGACCAGACAACGCGCCCTACAATCGCGACACGGCGGCCCTCTAGTCGGTTTCTGAAGCTATAACATCACCTTTCCACGACGGTGGCAGTTGTCTCCTCCCTTTCTTCAAAACACCCGGAAAGAGAAGAAAGCTTTAAGCGGTAGTACAAGTTGAGCGATAGCCATGGGCTGGTGAATACACGTCCTGATTCGTACTTCTCGGGGGAGATAGTGTCTATCAAGAGGCCTCTGCAACAATCACATTCAACGGAGAACTTTGCGAATTGAATGTAAGTCTTAGGCTCCAATCGGTCATTAGATTCGAGCTTACTGACTTTCCAATCCCACTCCTAATCACCACCATACGTGTCCTTTCATTAGCCTTCTCCCGGTGCGAACAACCTGAGCACTAATCACGGACCCATCTTGATCAAATCTGGCTCCAACGTCGACAATTCCACTTGGATGCCGCAGACGAACCAATCCCTGTGAGGTATCCTTATCTTCCTGGATTCGGGCGCTGATCCGGCTTCTCTGAACGATATCCCACACGAGCGTTCCCTTGACATGAGCTGCTACTCCAAGACACAGGCCCAAAGTCATAGGCACGGCCTTGTGGAGGACGGCCATAGATAACGCGTGTACAACCACATCAACTCCGTTCTCGGTATCCGAACCAGGGCTCGAAGCAGAGACGATGGCAATCTTGGGTTGTGCTTGAGCGGTGGGGTCCAGGCCCATCTTTTTGGCTCCCTCTCGACGCAGCGACTCCAGAACGTCGTCTACGTCTTTCGACGGTTTCCCAAGCGTGTAACTTTCCAACGAAGACGCCGGTAGGTAGTCCTCAAGCTGCGAGTAAGGGACAATCACGGTGGGATTGGTGGCGTCGACCAACGACGCGCTGATTTGCTTCGAGTCGGAAAGTTCAAGGAGGTCCTGAGCGTTTCCAGTCGGCAGAAGCTTGCCGGTTCTCGCACCACTCGGGTTGTGAAAATCGAGAACGATTTTGGAGGCTTTACCGGGAACGCCAGCGATGGTCGTCTGTGGGATGTCGAGATCGGCAATAAGCTCCGAGCTGGGGTTCGAGACCTGTCGTAAAGGAAATGTGGTTTCTATGACCTTGTGAGTATTCGTGTTGAAAGCTCGGATGGAACCCAAGGTCTCCTTCCCGGCATGATCATTTCCGTGGAGACGAGGTTTACACATTCCCTCGTCAACCGCAAAAACACCGATCATGCTCGACAGGTTGCCACAGTTTCCGGATATGTCTATCTCGCTGTCGTGTATCCCGACCTGGACGAAGGTATACTCCACGTCTACATCCAGTTCTTCTCTCTCTTTTGGCTGTGCTGGTCGGACAACGCAAATCTTCGAGAGACTGGAAATACCCCCGCCCATTCCATTTAGTTGACGCTTATATTCCGGATCCGGCGAGCCCATGATTCCCAAGAATATTGGGTTCCAGAGAGATTTGTCGGAAGGAAGGTCATTTTGGTTCAGATAGATGCCTTTGGATGTCCCTCCTCGGAGGAACGACGCTGGGAGAGGATTGCTGGCAGCAATCGGGGAATAACTGGCCATCTTGGACGATGAGAATGTTCCTGGTTTGAAGTTCGTTCGTAGCAACCGCAGGTGACCTGATTTCACTGCATTGGACGCATGCGTGATCATAGCCAGTGCGTGAACTGCTTGCGATGACTAGTGCGTGAATTAAGGCGATCTGTGAAAAAAATTTAAGTGAAGCTATCCATATGGACGTTGAAGGATATAGCACAACAAGGACAGGACACAAGCTTACTGGACTAGCCGCCTTTTCGCTCTGAGATCTCAGTTGGACGATGGCCGGTGCTGGTGAGTTGTCACTGTCTCGGTTAACCGGCAACGGGTATTGAGACAGGATCGGAAAGGTCGGCCGATTCAAGACAAGTCACGAGATTATTCGAAAACGGCAATTCCTTCGCACACCGCGTAATCAACCCTCCTCCCACCATTACCAAATGCCACATACTCCCGACGATCTTTGGCACCGAATCGATGCCGCAGCTATGGCTGCTATTCTTTGTGTTCTCGTGCTCGTTTCTATATTTCCTTGTCTCGTGGTACAACTGTGTTGTATTGAATATTTCCTGGGTGAGTACATGCCTTTATCAAGTTCGCTGAATTCGACTGATTGATGAGTAGATCATCGGATACAAATAAATGATGGTAAAGCCCTGCTCGCAGTCGGAGCACACTCACGAATCAGCTTCGACATGCTTTGACGCCGCTGAAGTACTCCTTTGACATTTGTGGGCATGTGGTGGTACACAGCACTTCAAAGTGCAATCAAGGGAAGTGCAATCAAGGGTACGAACTACTAGCGATTAAAACAGCATCCGCCAAAACGGACATGGCAATCCAAAACATGATCAAGATGCGAGAGAACATATACAGTTAGAGTGGTCCCTTGCGAGCAGCAACCTTCCTCTTCTCTTCGTCCATGGTCTGTGGTCAGGACATGTTCAACAAGCTCGTGCTGGCAGCGGTCTTGTCGATTTCGCTTACGTTCAGTATAGCCCATGAAACGGCCTCGGATGCTACACCCTCGGGTTGGCAGGTACGTCTATATGGTCCTTTCGCCAGTACGAGATCACCGCGCCTGACCCTTCCTCCGATATTGATACAGAATACCAGTATCACGATCCCGCTTTCGGCACGGACTACACTGGCTAGAGATGCTTTGGAGACGGTTATGAAATCGTTCAACAAGTCGTCCGGACAATTGTATGGTATGCACTCCATTCTCCTGGCTATTGCTATGTTCGGTGGACTTGACTAACTATCTGCGTTTTTAGGAGACAATTACCAGTACACAGGCGTACTTTATGCCCAGATGATAGAACTCGATTTGTTTACGGACGAAAGTCAGTTTCAAGAGGCACTTTCGACCTACTTTCCGTTGGCTGAGGCATTGAAGCCAGCTTTTTTGCACCGAAAGTAAGCGGTCGTTCCTCTCGTGACGGGCAGCTGACTGATCTTTGTTGGATAGTGTTAGTGAAGCCTTATCTCCCCTATTCTTCGACGAACACTGACCAAACCACGATACCAGCTTAACTACGGAGTGTGAGTGCTCATTGTTCCGCACTTTGGAAGCCATTCGGTGTTCATGGTCACTAGTATGTATGGGCTTGCTGCTCTGCGAGCCTACGCGACGTACAAGGACAAGACGTATATTGGTTACGCGGAGACTGCCTGGAGCTCCTTAAGGGAGTATACCCTCTCTGATAGCGACGTTCAAACTGGGAAATCAGCAGTCAAATCGATCACGTACCCAAGCGGATGTGGCGGCGGTACGTCTGAACATATCCTAGCTTCATCGCAGCGTGTTGACACCCAAGTTCCGTTTAGCTTCGCTTGCTGGAGGCAGCTTTCAGGCAAGTGATTCCTATCCAGAGCTCTAATCAAGGAAGGACTCGTCAATAAGAGACGTTGAACATATAGAATACAGACAAGAGTGATGCTCAGTTAGTTGGCTTATCAACAGGGTAAGTCAACTCCAGTCCTGGTTGTTCGTTTTTTGACATGTTCCTGTTCATCCCACTATAAAATAGGAACTTCATGATGTTAGTCCTGTGTCATCTCTCAGGCATCCCTCTTCTCACCTCCCTTCACAGACTATCCGCAATGCTAGCCGAAGCGACCGGAAATCAGACTTACTTCGTCGCAGCTGCACAGTCTCTCGACTTCCTCCGATCCCAGTTATACGATGGCAAACGCGGTCTGCTCGAAGACGGTATATCCGCCGCGACTTGTGCGCCAAAAGCTGATTTCCTACCGTATAATACGGGATTTATGATCGAGGGGTTGGCGGTTCTTGTGTCCGTGGCAAAAAACGAAACGATGTTACAATTGTGCGGGAGTTTTCATATTCTCGTCGCTTCCCATATGGCGCTACGACACATCATTCTAACCCTTTCCTCCTAGCCTTCAAGACACCGTCAGAGCAGCAATATATACAACTGAATGGAACGCAAGTAACGGCTCCATGAATCACACTGGTGAGGGAGCACACGGTCTGGTTTCTGAATCATGATTGAACATGCTGTGTGTCCTTCTTACAGATTGGTACATCATTCACGCACTCTCAACCGTATACAAGAGGAACGTTACCGATGCTGGTCTACAGAGGTTGATCTTCGACTACCTGGCAATTCAGGTAGGTTTTCGTTGTCGTTGTAACTTCATCAATTGATGTGGTCTTTAGTACAACACGGCCCTCAACTCCCGAACGTCACAGGATCCCCAGAAGCAGACCATTGCGCTCACCTACCTCGTCAGTGGGATCCTACTCGAAAATAGCACGACAACGCCTCTCGACTCTCCTTTCGCTCCCTTAGCTACCGAGACCCCGCAACGGTCGAAGAACAAAGAACCTGCCATCATTGGGGCGGCGGTAGGGACTACCGTATTCTTGGTCCTCACAGGTATAGGGGTATGGCTACTATGGCGTCGTTACCGTCCACAGGGCGGGGCCCGCGAGAAAGAAAAACTTGCGGACCCAGTGATGCCATACCCAGTCGATCACCAGCCCGTGATGCTGGGAAGTACGAACCACATCCACGATATAGGGAGATGGTACAATGAGATCCCCCACCCTTCGAAGAAGCAACGAATGATTGCCGAGGGGCATCAGGATTTACAGTCACCGAGACTGCATATTGATCATCTACCAACGGAACAACTGGTCAGGGTACTGCAGGCACGGTCCGAGCTTCGACATGGGGATTCAGAGGAAGTTCCGCCTCCTGAATACTTTTCGACTGTGGGTGATCACCCACGGTGAGGCGGTTTAGCGGCAGATCCGCACAGAATTCCTCTCGACGATCAACACGGAACCACCCGACTAACACGGAACCAGGGTACGCTGTATCAGTCTGATCTGCTTCGTCTCTCTGATAGTTGGCACCCGTGTTGTAAAGAGGTATGATAATTAAGTAGTAAGTACGCGTGTTTATTGAATCTCTTCTGATTCTCACTGAGCTACATGTAAACTAGTGGCCTCAACCGAGATGTTGTTGGGGCGTCTTATAAAGCCCATCACAATGTGAGAGTGACCATCGATAGCGGCCGCTAGTAGAAAGGTGCAACTGACATAGCACCAGCCTGAGTGGACATTGACGACGATCAAGATCAGAAAAGAACAAGCATAGCTTGTCAAGTATATCTTTCCCTGCGAGCAGTGGCCTTCCCCTTTGTTTCGTTCATGTTCAGTGATCTGAACGCTCTTGTCAGGCTCGCGCTGACGCTGGCGGCTTTCTCCATCTTGTTTACGCTTGGTGTAGCCCAGAAAACTTCGGTTTCAACTGCACTCTCAGACTGGCTAGTGCGTTTACGGTCCTTCTGCAAGGCCCTCGCGACCCTCTTTCTGACGTTGCTATACAGAACGCGAGCATCACAATTCCGCTTTCGGAGCGAACGACGCTGGCTAGAGATGCTCTGGCGACAGTCATGGAATCCTTTAACCGGTCATCAGGACAGCTGAATGGTACCTATTTCCTGCCTGACCATTGCTCGTCCGACTCAAATGTTTCGGATTTGCTCCGTTAGGGAATAATCACCAATACAGTGGTGTGTTATACTCCCAGATAGCAGAGCTCGATTTGATTACAGGTGCCACTGAGTTCCGGGAGGCACTTTTGACCTATTTCCTATTGGCCAAGGCATTGAAGCGAGGTTTCCTGAACCAATAGTGAGCTCTTCTTCTTCTTGCGAAAGACGGCCTATTGAATCATATCGGATAGCGTCAGTGAAGCCCCACCTCTGCTAGTCTAACTAGTCTAAGATGGACACTGACACAGATGTAATGCTCATTATAGCTCAACTTCGGGATGTAAGTCCTCATAGCTTCAATGTGCTCTGAGAGCTTCTAGTAGGTGCTCATCGTCATCAGTATGTTTGGGCTTGCTGCCTATGCAAACATATGCGGCCTACAAGGACAGGGCGTATCTTATTTACGCAGACACAGCTTGGGGCTCCGCGAGGGTGTATACCCTAACGGACAATGACATTCAAAGTGGGAAGTCGGCAGTGAAATCAGTCACACTCCAGAGCGAATGTGGCGGCGGTACGTCTGAGGGGTTCTAACTTTCGTGCGGCATATTTAAATTTAATTCTCTATAGCTTTCCTTTCCGGAGGTAGTTCTTGGGCAAGTATATCTTGTTCCAGACCCGGTTCATGAAACTCATGAATCAAGGCGTTGAACATCCAGGCTACGGACATGAATAATGACCGACTGAATGGCTTATCAACAGGGCAAGTCAAGCCCGCTCTAGAATAATTTCATTTTTTTCTTATCGTATATGATTTTGCCAATAGGAACTTTGGTGCTCACGGGTATAGGAATATGGCTTCTACGCCGTTGTTGTAACTTGTCGACAAGTCCGAGCTTGCAAAAAGCAACAACCTGTTGAGCAGGTAGCACCATATCCGGTCAATCATCGACCTGTTATGCTGGAAAGTAGGAACAGTGGTCACAATATAGCAGGGTGGTACGAAGCGAACCCTCATCCGTCGAAAAGGCAACACATGAATGCTGAACGATACCAGGGTGTACAGTCGAACAGACTTGGCGACAATGGAGATCGGGCTTTAGCGACCGAAAAGCTCATTACGGTGCTGCAAATCCGCTCAAAGCGCCGTGGAGAGGGAGTTGAAAATGTCCATCCTCCTGACTATGTCTCGACTCTGGGAAGTTATGATACAGACCGACCATCAACATCCAACTCAAAGAGGTCGTAGTATCTAGTCTGGGTGGAGAGACCAGGGAAGTTAGTAGATGAGGAGGATCCAGGATCCGTGTAGATTACGTCTCTTGCTCAATAAATTGCCCCAAAACAATCTGAATAGCAAACAGACCACTTATACACTTGCATCTTTGCGCACCGGGTAAAACCACCGTGTTTCTGATGCAACCTACTTACAATATGGGTTCGTTACTTTCCCACGTTATTGATCAGCTGTGCTGTAGAGAACAGGTTGTTGCCGCTCAGCGTATATCATCCCAATTCAGCGATTTGAATCGCGCTACTCGGACTGATGTAGACGAAAATAGAACAGGGCGAACCCTCGATTACGGCGTACTCCTCCCTGACACCGGGAAAAACATCCAGCTTTGACTCCTTCCTTCGGCGCGTCTAACTCATTCTGAGGGTCTCTATCCATGTGTACAAGGTTGTCGCGGCACTGCTTCACTGCTTCAGCTGCATCCCGACCTACGCCTGCCCTTTGTGAGCAGCAACGGCTGGCAGTGGCCGCAGTCGGGTCCGACTCATTAGAGTCTTCAGCTACCTTGTTACTTGCAATATATTGATAGCACCCGCCAGAATGTGTATGGTCTGATCTGGTGATCAAGAATACACCGCCTGCTCTTCCCGAAATTTCTCATGCATAAAAAATGCGACATCCATCCTTCGGCAACTTTATCCATGCTCAACTATCCAAATGTCCCCCAGGTCGAAGCCCACGCTGGCAGTGGTTTTCTGTATCCTAATCTCCTTCACCGTGGCACAAGTTATAGTGCCTCCTACGCCATCAGGATGGCTAGTACGTGCACAGAGCGACGTCAAAAGACCTTCCACTGACTCGACGTCATTTCGGCAGAAACCTAGTATTACGATCTCTCCTCTGGCGCGCAGAACGTTGGCCAAAGATGCTCTGAGCAAGGCCTTAGAGATTTTTGACGAGGCATCTGGGCAATTCCAGGGTATGTGTCTTTTCTTCCAGCTGTCCTTTGTCGTCGCCTCAGATAGTTTGTACGGGTCCGTGGACCATAGGGGATAATTACCAATACACTGGTGTATTGTATTCTCAGATGGCGGAGCTCGATTTGGCTACGGGCGATACCCAATTCAAGAACTCGCTTTCGGGTTTCTTTCCGAAGGCTGAAGAATTGCAACCAGGTTTTGTGGATGAAAAGCTGTGAGTAAGATTTACTTCTTCGTAGTGAAAGTTGTACTCGACTAAACCCCACTCGCAATCAGCGTGAGTCGAGAACCTGCATTTCCCAGTGGATAAATCATGGTGACGCATTCAATCGACGCGGCTTCATAGCTTAACTTCGGAGTGTAGGTCCGCACGAGAATTCAAGGTTCTCAGTCATCTCACTCTCTCAAACAGCTTATACGGACTGGCTGCCATGCAAGCACACGCAGCATACGACGACAAAACTTATATTAGTTATGCTGAGACTGCATGGGGCTCTATGAATGAGTACACACTCTCTGATCGCGATGTCGAGGCCGGGAAGTCTCCGAAAAAGTCTTTCGTGCTTGCGAAGGGTTGTGGTGGCGGTAAGTCTGCTCACTGGTTCATCGTAAATACTGACATTCGAGTACACTGCAGCTTCACTTGCAGGGGGCACTTTCGCGGCAAGTGTATATCCCTCCTCAGATTGTAATAAATGGATATTTAGAGAATCACTAGTCGACGGAGGAGGAAAACGACCGTTTGAATGGCCAAACCACAGGGTCAGTCCGTCACCGATTTCGGAGCCATTCTACGTCTCAACTCGCCTTTCGGATTCCCTGGATAGGTTGTTTATGATGTGACTCAAATCGTCTCTCACTTATTTCGCCTTCCACTCACCGTCTTGCTAGATTATCTTCAATGTTAGCCAAAGTGACCGGAAACCAAACCTATCTCGCCGCGGCCATACAATCTTTCGATTTCCTTCAATCTCAGTTGCGCAACGAACAGACCGGACTCATAATCGATAGCATATCCTCTGAAGATTGTCAAAAAGCGGCAAGTCTCATTCCGTATAACACAGGACTGATGATCGAGGGACTGTCCGTGCTCGTTTCAATTGAGCTCAACAACGAAACCCTCTCCCAGACGTATGTAACTCGGCGTTTTGTTTGAATGTCCTCGATAACGACGCTAACTACCTAGTTACTCCGCAGTCTACAGAATGCCGTCAAATCTGTGATTCTAAAAACTGAATGGACTGGTAGCACTGGGATTATGACCCACGCAGGCGAGAAACGATTCAATTTCGGACTTTTCCGAAAGGATTCTCACGCCACTTCCTTTGGCAGACTGGTACACAGTTCACGCACTCGCAACCTTGTATAAACAAAATACCAGCTCTACTGATCTGCAAAGGCTGATTAAAGACTATCTGTCGGTACAGGTAGGGTAACATCTCACGACGTCCTGGTCAAGTTCGGTGGGTTGACATTCTGCATAGTACAACGCGGTCCTGAGTTTCGCTACATTCGGCGGAAGCAACGTCTACGGAACTTCATACATCGGGCCACCAGGAGACAAATTAGAGCCTATTGCTCAGGCAGCAATACTTCCTGTTCTTATTAGTGGGATCTTACTTGGGGATACGCCGGTAACGTCAACCACCTCACCCACTCCTTCACCGACGACAGGGACACCCGTCTCCTCCAAAAACGGCAAACAGCATTCAGCGATCATAGGAGGAGTCGTTGGCGGAGTGCTGTTCTTCCTCCTACTGACAGGTGCCGGGTTATGGGTCCTGAAGGGTCGCCTTCGGAAGGGAAGAGCTGACGTTGAGGGGGGAAATCCTTCGGTAGTGACGCCATATCCAATGGGGTATTCAAGCGAAGCCAAACGGGCTCGGGATCCCCTTAATCCCTTGAAAGGGCAACAGATTGTTGCAGAAACCCGTCAGAGTCAAGCTGCAGTGTCGGACCAGAATGGTATCAGACTATCCGACCAGTTGATCAGGGCGCTCGAAGCGCAGAATCGTAGAGATGTTGAAGACGTGCCGCCTCCTGACTATCGTTCAAACCTGGGCCGTACGAGGAGGAAGTAGACAAACGTCGATTGTTGGCGCGCAGTGGACCTCAGGCTTTCAATGTGAAATGTATATAGACAGTCGTGTAATATTCATAATTATCATTGTACACTTGTTTCTGCTTCTGTTTCCCCAACTTCTACATCTTGCATTTATTGATACACAACGCCACTGCCGCCCAACTTCTCTTTCTCTAATACTTCTCCGGCAAAACCCCACCCATCAAATCCGACTTTATCTGCAACGCCAAAACCCCACTCCAATACCTACACATCGCCAAATTCCCAATCCCCACCCACACACCCGGAACTCCCGACTCCCTCCACACCGAATTCAACTCTCCCTCCTCATTCAACCCCCAAATCGGCTTCAACCTCCCCTTCAACTCCTCCGGCAAGAAAGGTAAAATCGACCCAGCAGAATCACCGAAACCCGTAGCGAACACGACCGTGGAGACACCGTCGATTTGGGTACCGTCGTTGAAGACGAGACCGTCGGGAGTGAAGCGTTTGATACCGCCACCGGCGTTTGAGATGAGTTTGATTTTACCGTCGATGATGTCTTGGGAGCCTCCGGTGTCGAGGTAGTAGCCTCCGGCTTTTTCGAAGAGGAGGGGGAAGACGCCGGCGCCGTCGGGGCCCAGATTGGTTTTGAAGCCTCGGGAGGCTAGGCCGTCTAGGAGGTCTCTGTGAAGAGAGGGAATGGGTGTGAGTTATGTGGAGAGGTGGGGAGATGATAAGATGTGAGACTGACTTGTCCATGCTGCCGGCGATAGCTCCCGCCACGCGCTGCTGTAGTAACTTGATAACGGGGTACGGCATCGAGGCGTTTGCGCGGTCAGACCAGTCGATGTATGGAAGGGTGGACTCGTTGTATAACCCTGCCGAAAATGCGAAAATGAGCATGGTGTGGCGACTGGAGTTTCGTTATAGAGTTAATTTACCATCGAGGAGGGCCCGTATCCCTTTTGCTGAGATGACATAAGTCGAATCACGTTGATACATGGTTACGTCGACGCCATGTTGGACAAAGTCTTGAGCGATATCATGGCCTGATAACCGTTCCGATGAGTACTCGAGCGGAGGAGATAAAGAAGCGAAGTAGGACGCTGAGAGCGCTTCAAGGTACGCACCTGAGTTGCAAGCACCGATAACGACTGCTTTGCCACCACCAGTGTGGTTACGCGCGGATTTGAACTCGGAAGAGTGGCAGATCGTGCCCTTGAATTTGTCCTATACCAGACATGCAATGCGTCAAGAGGGTAGAAACAGGGTACTGCGAATTGAGGAACTTACCGCTTCAGGGATAACGGGAACGTTTGCGATACCACCTCCGAACCCAGTCCCGAACACGAGATGTTTTACCTTGACGGTGGTCTTCTCTCCTCCGCGCGTGAGATCGACTGACCATACCTTTGTTGACTCATCGTAAGAGGTGGCGGTGATATTCGTCGACGTCCAAACGGTCAACTCGAGAGTCTCGGCGTACATCTCGAGGAAGTTTGCCAGCTTGATGAGAGGGGGTAAAAGTGAGTATCTCTCTTCCCATGGCTAGAAGAAAACATAGCTACCTTGCCTCCCGAGCAATACACTGGCCATGTTGAGGGGAACGTCAAATAGGGCGGAGTGTCGTACCAAGCTGTATCGTGCAAAGCCAACGAGTCGTATCGTTTACGCCACTGTCATTTCGACAAATTTGAGTTATGTATACCAATGTTCCGTGGAGATCTCGGAATACCTACGTTATCGCCAACCCTTTCGTTCCGTTCGATGACTAATGTCCGAACACCCAGCAGTCGCAACCGAGCGGCCATTTCTAATCCCGTTTGGCCAGCACCTAGAGGACCCTTCCATCTGAACACGGGGAACACGGGGAGAAATAAGAAGACTGACCAATGACCAGGACCTCCGGATCTTTCCCCACAAAATCATTCTGGGCTTTACGATAATCGGACCACCGCTCGGTAATAGGATTCGAGGGGCGGTTTGGACCGACCTGTTAATAGCGATGATCATCATGAAGGTAAAAAATGCGGAATAACGGAAGACCAGGAATAAAATAAATTGCGTACAGGTTCCACAACTCCGTCAAGCTCATCGAGACACGTGAAAACCGTGAATGCTTTCCATCCTTTCGCTCCTTCGTTGGCATTTCCGGTATAGATAAGTCGAACGATTCCTGATCCTTTACCGCCGTACGTGAGGTGTAATTTGAATGCGAATTGGAGGAAGACTAGGTCGGGGAATACGTCAACGATGGATGACTTTGCGATTGGTGCTGCTGTTTCGGTGAGTAACTCGAGTTTGGACTCGGTTGAGAGGTGGCTGCGAGCGCGGGTTTCGATAAATGGCTTGATCTGAGCTTGGAAACCTCTGAAAGTTCGGACGTCTGAGCTCAGAGCGATGATGTCCCTCCAGTAAGAATCCTGGATGAATAGATTATCAAGAGAGTTGAGATCTGAGAAGGCAGTGAGCCATTCTTGGGCGACTTGTGATGGATAATTTGGATCTGATTTTGCTGAATCGGGAGCTGGGTGATGAGGTGGAAGACTTGGAGGGTCTGAGGTAGCACTTTTACTGGGCATTTAGAGAGAGTATAGATGGGAAGTGATGGTTGATGATTGAGCTGAGTTGGTATCGCTGAGCATACATATTCATCCCATGATATCCTATGATATCCCATGGACATCCGACAAACAACGTGGCTTAGGCTGAATCAGAATCTGATGGTTGTGATTCTCGAGACAAGTTACGTGGGGAAATATGAATAAGTACGTAAGAGACGGCATTTCCCGAAATTACATTGACTGGAAAAAAATTGTGAGAAAATCCCACATAGTCAGACTGCAACCGCATTTCTATTCCAATTTACTTACCTCAGGCTCTGGCATTGGTGTATTTCTCTCGACGCCCAATGTAATACGCCCAAAACCGCCCAAGCTCCTTCTTTTCCTTCCTTCACCTCCTTCACCTCCCTTTTTTCCTTTCCGTAGCAGCTACAATGGGCCTGAACCCGAGAGACCCTCTCGTCGGGATCGGCATAACCGCCGTTGTCTGCACCATCCCAGCCATCCTGACCACCGTTTACCGACTCTGGATTCGCAGAGGAAGATACTGGGCTGATGATGTCTTTGCTCTGCTATCCGGGCTCTCTCAATTCATCATGTTCTCCGGCTCTTTCATCCACATCACCCACAGCTCGCCTCGGTTGTCGATGGTCGCGGCGTACTACATGATGGCTTCAGCTTTTTATTCCGTCGTGTGGTTTGCTCGCCTAAGCATTCTCTTCTCGATAATCAGGATACATCCAGACGAGGGTATGCGGAACAAGTTGTATTGGGTCGCAGGGATATTCGTGTTGGTCACCATGACCCTGATATCCCAGCTTTATTGGGTTTGCGAGCCAGAGCCAGGATGGAAAAACGAGCCGAGTCCACAGTGTGCTCTGACACGACAGGTCGTTGTCTTGCAGATCGTCAGTGCGTGCCTTTTTTCTTCTCGTCTGCTCAATTTTTTCTCGCTCGTGTTCTGACCACCGACCTCCCACGACAGCCGACGTTTTCTCCGACGCCATCCTGGTTTTCGTTCCCCTTCGCCTCATCCAAACCATCTCCGACAGCAAACTCCGTCGTCGCCTCGCAGTCATTTTTTCGACGTGTCTGATTACGACGGCAGTCTCGCTCGTACACGCCGTTTTCATCATCATCCATGCCGGTCCTCAAGAAGTCATGGCTGCCATCGCAGAGGATTGCGTCAGTCTGATAGTCTGCAATGTGCCTGTCGTCGCCACGAGACTGTTGAAGAAATGGGGGGACCCGGATAGACCGAAGACGACGATAAAGACTGGGCGTTCTATGACGCTTAAATTTGCGACTTGGAAGACGAAGAGCGTTCAGGGAGGGGCGACGACAAGGGGTGGTGGTAGAAGTGGTGTTACGAGTACGGCAGTACCGAGCACAAGCACTGCGAGTGCGGCGGCGGCGGCTACGGAGACGACAGGGTGGTTTAGATGGGATCGCGATCTGTCGGGGGAATCTTCAAGTTCAGAATCGTACAACATGGAGCGCAGTCAGCGCAGAACAGGCAATCAGACTGTTGCTCTCGACCTTGAGGATGCAAAGAGTCAGAGTCAGACGCAGACTGATGAGGAACGACCTAAAAGCGTTGGAGAACCTCGAGAAGAGTCCGATTCCCGATACCCGCCCAAAAAGTCGACACTCACTTGGGTCGAGGGCGACTCCCGTTGACCGCAATCATCACGGTGTGTTTGCTGTTTGCTGTTTCCTTACCGAAGATCTTTCTCTCATGTCATGCGTTCCAGGTTGACAGTCTTACTCAAAGCTGTCCCCTCCCCCGCTTGTACCATCACCACCACCTGTTCACTGTAGCATACATATCATCTTCTGCTGTCCCTCAATTTGTTGTTCATCTCCGTGTCCCCGTACTATCTGTCCGCCTGTTCTCCTCGTGTTCGTATTGCCGCTACGTATTTGGTATTTGGTTTTTACCATATGACATCGAATCTAGTTTTTTTAATGACCTCGTGCGTCCCCTTCATGTTACTATTTTCGTATACGAATTAACGAGAAAGCTTGGTTTTCCCCAGAGTCCACGGAGCTTCTCCCGCCCTTGGGCCTTGGAGAATCAGCAATCAGTGATATGGATTTGGGCAAAGATAGCTCATTTGGACAAAGATAACTCGACTTACCGCCCAGGCTCGCCGCTCGGGCATCAACGGAGTTAGCTCCGACAGCCACATACACCCTCACCCCACGTTCCCTGCTTCAACTTGCAGTGCTCCCCTTTTTGAGGATAGTATGTTACACGGTGACCGCTGGGCTAGGATTGCAATAATGAGGAGCCGGTCCTTTATTTCAGGAGAATTAATCGTCCTATATTATTAGCCTTAGCATGTATTGAGTCGGGAGAAGGGTACGACCGATTTTAGAGAGTCTGTATTCTGGGGTATCGTCTAGCCAATGGCCACTGGTAACGAGCGTTCTAACTTCTATTCATTTCGAAATCAACGGAATCATGATCGTTGACGCTCGGAGTGAGAAAATCAGGGCTGCGTGATGCATAGCCGCCCGTTGCAACAACACCCTGGTTAGATGGTGATGATGGCGAATGAGGATTCAAGAAGACATGTGAAGAAGGAACTGACGAGGCTGTAGGTTGTGGGAGAGGGGGGAGGAGAACTTCAATTGCGATCAAGGGCGCTGATAGAGGTGGTTTCTAAATTCCGACTATCGCTGCACACGACCACCGAGATTGAATCTCCTACATGAGATTGCAATGGTACGACCCCTCCGACAGGGACGCCCTGATTGAAAGTATCACCGTGGCAGTATCGCCATTGGTACGACCTGAAAGTTATATCTGGCGGCTCTGTCTCACCAAGAGCGATTGTTGGTGTGGGTCTGGGGACTAGATCGTACGAGTAAGATCTTGAGACTTGAGCATATGAGCCTAGGTTTTCTGGGCGAAGTGAGTTTCTCCGAGGAAGGCTTTTGGCGTGTGAATTCCCCCAAGACTCAGAGTTACTAGGGAAGAAGTTGAGATGGACTACTGCAGCTGAGCTGCAAGTTGTCGGACCTGAAGATTTGGTTCTGAAGATAGTGGTAAGAGCCAAGCGTGCCTCAATATCTTCGGACATAAGGATAGACATCGTTGATCTGGCATGAGATGAGAATGGGTCGACCCAAAGCACGGAGGAGACATAGCAACTCAGTGGCAAGTTGCAACTTGGAGAATCCTCAAGTTGATCGTCCTTGAAGGGACAGGTTCGACTATTGGTCTTTCGGGGAGTATTTATGACGATCTCTATATCTCCAGAGTAAAAGCTATTGTGTTGACGATGGAGTTGGGAGTTGTGGTGAGAGCGGAGTCCAAACAGGCGGTTGAGAGTCTGAGGTTGAAGGCTTACTTTTGAGGATAGTAAGAGCAAAGCGGACCTAGATACCTTTGAAATAGATAAGATTGAAAACGGCATGAGATGAGAACAATGAGTCAGAACAATGAGTCGACTTCAAAGCACTGAGGAGATTCGGAAGACTTGGAGAATCCTCAAGATGAACGTGCCCGGAAGGACAGGCTCGGCTAGTCCTGGTCATCGTGGAGGGAGCATTGATGACGGTTCAGAGAGTTCCAGAATGAATGACCTCGTGTTGACGATGGAGTTGGGAGCTGTGGTCAGAGCCAGCAGCGGAGTCAAGGGCCCGGGGCGGTCACGGGGACGCGCCCGTCACGATTATGAACCATTTTTGGTATAGCCTCGTGACCGGTGACTACCCTCATTGTTTTGTCACTGTCGGTACCGGCGGTTGGCTCTATCGATTGAAATATTGATATTGACGAGTTCCAACCTTGCCACAAACCATGTCCACAAACTCCCCACAAACTCCCCTCTCGTCTCTTTCTCACTAGAAATCTTTATGAACATCGCAACCAGAGCCACCTACACCTCGGGCATACTTGCCCTCATCTCGACGTGTTCCAAGTTGCACAACGCGTATCGACTCGACGTCGTCCCACTTGTGATTGGATGTTTGGATATTGATATTGAGAAAGTTCACGCTTGTGATTGGACGTTTGCTCTAAAAGTCCCTTTGAAAGGTTTCAAGGCGAAGAAGATTTCGAATGGCACGCTTGACAAGCCTTACTGTCCGGGCAGGACCAGCAAGACCGACGACGGCGATCTCGTAGTTTCTGTTATCCTCCCAACGTTTCTTCGTGGAGATTCGGATGGAAAGGCTGGGGATGTGGTTGTTGAGGAGAGCGATGTTATGATGACCCAGAGGGAGTAGATATCGTACGTGGCTTACCTGACGACTGGGACTCGTTGATGATGCTAACTATCGCCCAGGAAAATAGAACTGATATCAACCTTTCTTGGAGAAAAAAATGTCAAGGGTAACGTCGTGAGAATGGATGGTCGAATGTTAAGGAGCAATCGGAACTGTCCTGAATGCCGCAACACCAGGTCCATCTGCCCAGGGTGCGGAGGGGTTTCGGGAAGGTAAAGTCGTTTGTCTCATATACATGACTTCCGGTGTCTGATAACAGCCTTTCTCTCATTAAGGCGGCCAGACCATCTCACGAGCTGTGGGTGAGTCCAACACGTCCATTCCTTGACCTTTCTCAGTCGCTCATAACCTGATTGTCAAGCTGGGACATGCCCTGTCCGTGTTGCGTCGGATATAATGCCGCGTTGGCATCTAAGTCAATGATGTACAATAAAGAAAAATTGGGAGCGCTTTGGGAGCGCCTCGAAGCCAATATGTGAACCTTCTGTCGTGTTATCCAAGTTTAAGTTATATATGTACGTTGGTCCTCCATCTCCGTGTCCCATCCAGTAGAGTACGACGTTGTCATTGTTGGAAGAGGAACGGCAGGGTTAGCACGGCTGGTGCTTTAGGAGGGTGGTTGAATCTATTCTCGTTTATCATTGGTACAATACTAAGACTGTAGGATCCAAGCAGGCCCTACGTCCGGAAACACTCAAGTTTACGCTTGTTGTCAAAAGTTCTTGATTATGAAACTGATCCCATCGATGCCCATACAGATAGATACACGCGTGGTCCTACTATGAACTGCCGGGGTGAATACCGTACATACTATGTTATGTATTGAGCCCACTACGGCGTGTCTTCACGAAGACCCACAAACCCAAGAATAAGTAAGTATATCGAGTCGAGACAATGTCCAAATATCAAGCCAAGCGTAATCGACCTTTCTCTTCACGATAATGCTCCGTTCGTTCTGGACTAGCGGGATATTCCGGAGGCGGGCCAGCACTTTCCTCCAAAGCCCTTTCGTTGAGGCGCAACCCCTGTAGTCTGAGATCCCGAATCTCACCCGCAAGCTCCCTGGCCATAGTCGACTCGCTAGCACTAGTAACTGTGCCAGTATGGGTTGTGTAGGATCTCGTCCTATCTAAATCTCTGCGTCTCTCAGGAGGACGTACCCCTCTGGCCCATGACTGAACACTAATCCTGTTATCGGCCGGATACACAGGACCGATCAGAGTACTGGCATCGTCACGGCCTGACCACCCTGAGTACTTTTGGTAGCCGTAATCATCCTCCGTGGCTTCTCTGTTTCTTTGCTGACGGCGATAGCGACGCAGGAGTAACCAGATCCCGATGCATAAGCATGTAAAAAGTAGGGTCCCTCCGACGGACCCTCCAACGATGGCTGCAATGTTTGGATCGGTAGTGGACCCGCTATCCGTGTCTTGTGGCGTTCCACTTGGCTGTTCTGATCCTGGGCCCGTCGTGGAATTAGTAGCGCTATCAGTATCGTTCCGAAGTGGGATGCCGCCGATGAGGACCGTTAGTGCCGTTGACTGGGCGCCCGCGTCCAGTTGAGTTCCCGGAGGCCCAATCCATGAACTACCGTATATGTTATTACCGGCTGTAGCCAAGTCGGACAGGGCATTGTACTATGTTCGGTGATTGTTTAGAATTGCCACTCGTGCAAAATGATACCAATAAGCAAGTTTACCTGCACCGTCAAGTAATCGCGCACGTAGTTCCGGAGATCTGGTGTGGTGATATTTCGTTGAAACACAGCCGAAAGTGCGTGAACCATGGTCCAGTCGCCCGAGTGGCCAGCTCGAAACGGTCGAGTCAGTCGGGACTGCAAAATAGGGTGAGTTCTAACTCACATCCATATGAAATGATTCCGTTATCTCCCTGCCAAAGGTTGTTGTTCACCGTTGCTGCAAGTGTATCCTGAAGTCTAAATGCGGTACGGACTCTGTGAGTACTCTGAGCATCGATTTTGTGGGAGGAAAACATACAGCTGCAGTATTGATTGATTCTTCGTGATGGTAAAAAGAATCGACGATCCTTCAATCATGTAGGCTGAGTTGTATGGGAAGATCGATGATGAGAGTTTGCATGTGTCAGACGCGATTGTGTCCATGACAATACGACGATCGTTATATAGCTGATCACGAATGAAGTCATGGGACTGAGAAGCGGCGAGCAAGTAGGTTTGGTTTTGTGTTGCTTCGGCGAGTAACCCAGACAATCTTGCGAAAGTGATCTAGTAAGTCGGTGGCTGACCTTGGGATAGAAGTGATGTTACTGTACATGAAAAAGGACCTAGAGTCGACTGGTTCAGCACAGATTGAGTGATGGCAGAACATTGAAAATGAGTTACCCCGTGGTTTTCATATTCAAGCCGGAATCAGAGGCTTCGGTTTGCTAACCAGAAGAGGTGACTGCGTCAATGAAGACCGGAGTAGTCGTATAGATCCTACTTGCCCAAAATCCTCCTCCTGCCAACGAAGCTAAAGAGAGACGAATTAAGTTCTCGTCGAATGGTCCGTGAGTATGAGCCCAATGCTCACCTCCCGAACAGTTTTTTTGGACCACGGTTGATTTCCCGAGGGCTTTTCCGGATTGAACATCACTGTCGGAGATGACAAAGGGGCGGGCTGAGTTCCATGATGTTTCCGCCCAGCCCAGAAAGGCATTGTTCTTGTATGCAGCATAGGCTTTGGCGGCAGCGATTCCGTACACCCTGAGGGCCTGATTTCAGCCCCTTGCGCTTACACCTATTGAAATAGTTGGCTCTTACAGTCCATAGTCAAGCTGATCGTGATGACTGGACATCAGCGACTTTACACGAGGAATCAGGTTTCGAGAAATAGACTGACACTTTCCGAAACGCACCAGTCAGTGTAACGCCCGAAGCTCAAGCGAGAGCATACTCACAACTTATCCAGAAATCCGGGCCTAGTAGCCTCGGTCTTCGGAAAATACGAGAGCAATTTATCCCTGTACTGCGTACCGTTTGTTGCCAGGTCAAACTCAGCCATAGACATATAGAACGGCCCCGAAGCTCCCCAGTAAGTGTTTGTGAATTGACCGGAAGAGTCATCGAAGATTCTCATCGTCGTCTTGAAAGTGTCAGAGGCACGCTGTTTCCGCTCCTCGGCAGATATGGTCATGTTCGGCTTCTGTATGGTAACGGGACGACTCTAAATTGAGCGAAGTAAATAGGAGGTCAAGATGTTTCACTCACTAGCCATGTTGAAGGGGTGGAGAACTGTTGGGCAATGGTGGAACTGGAAAGAAGAAATATACTGACCAGCAGTCTGCGCATGACGATGGTGGGGGTGAAACAAGCAAGGGCAGTGATGAGCAGGCCTTATAAGACCTGACCCGCGCTTTGAGCGGTGATTAGTATTCTTAGTTTGATACTTCGGCTGTTGCAACAGCACTCGGGATGCCGCTATATTTATCAAGCGCACTGGCCAATGAAGAAACTATGAACGAGAGCTCACTCAGAACTTGGCGTTCGTGGCTCGTACCGATGGAATAGTAGTACATGGACTCCTCCAGCGTAGTCGAAGTGAAGGAGTATCAGTAAGAGACACCGCACACGCACACGCCCATTCAACACGAATGTCAAACAATCTGATGATGGCTGAAACTGCTGCCGCGCCACCCTGCAACTGCCCCGCCCTAATAAGCAGAATCATGGTAAAAGTGGGATTGTAACTCATCTCATCAACCAGGCAGTGTGCTGCTGTACGAGGATGCAGGCGTGAGTTCCCTTGAACAAGAGTGTTCTGAGAGCTGATTGCGAGATTTTGGATGCCGTCATAGGCGGCAGGGAATGACGGGAGGCCCGAACTCAAACTTCAGCCGGAGACAGTACTCGTTTCGAGAGGCGACGTTTTCCGTGGCAATTTCTTGTGGTGTGAGAGCGTTCCCCGTTGGCGGATACGGCACTAGCCTGTTGTAACTAGACCAGGTTCATCTGCTATGCGCGTTAGGCCCACGCCCAAAGACTTCGACAGGGTTCCGATGCTATGGGCATTGTTTTCGGATTGGCTAGAGCTGAAGGAATACCACGTCGGTCCTCATACTATTGTACATATAGCCGCTGGTTTCTGAATATAGAGCTTCATAAACACTTTTGTGTTTCACAAGGTCTTTCTGCGCTTCGTAGATCCATCCTGAACTGGGTTGAACGGACTCGACAAATGAGGATATGAGGATTGGGAGTACCGCAGTGTTCACATGCACCAGTGAAACCAGGGCAATCTGATCGACCACTGGTCAAACCCGTCAGCCGTAGTGAGGTGTCATCAGGCTGACGGTCACTGGATCCTTGTTTTTTTTCTGACAAACTCATACATACTGATATTTTATACTAAGTACAGTACAGTATGACTAGAAATAATAAAAGTTGATCAGTATGAGCACGCCTGATCAGAGGCTAATGAGACTCACCCAGTCTGACCGGCAATGGCCAAACACGCCAGACTGAGCGGCCTGACCAGACGCGTTCAGTCTGATCGACAATGGTCAGACGCGGTCAATCTAAGTGACTTGGTCAAAGACCGCGAGACTGACGAGTCATAACAAGGCCTAGTCAGACTTTCAGAATCTGTCCGGACCTCCTGAGCCTGAACTGTATGCTAAGATGCTTATAGTATTGATATTGGATCATCTTCATATAACTGTGTGTTCAGGACGAAAAGATACTATTGCATTTACTTTATGATACAGCGTGCTACCAAAGTCTAAAAGGCCAGGGTCACTAGTACGATGAATCCTCAACACTTCTCGACGGGAACCGTTCCTTGATGACGTATAAAAATTGAACAATCAGTGGTTGGCTTCATGGTGAGTACAAACGAACATTCACCTTTGTATACGGAACATTGATCACGAGAAATGTTTGCATGGTCGACGGTGGGGTATGGGAAGCCTGGAGGTGACGGTATAAAAACCACCCGCCACCCACGTTGTAGCGAGATGGGACCTGGTACTGTACTAGGCACATATAGTCAGGTTACGGGCCATTTGTGGTTATAAGACAACAGACGCACCAATTCACTGGCCAAAAGAAACAATCTCCATGTTATGTCGGTGGTCATTGAGCACTGGAAGTCCTGTACCTGATAAAATGGCGATATGCAAGTTGTTAACCAGACCTAATCAATGTCGAGAGTGACTCGTCCGATAACACTGAAAGTACTCCATGTCAGAGCATACACAACTACTGTGGAAAAACAATCAATTCGTCAGTCACAGGTCACAAGGTCAAAAATTTTCGAAATATTTTCGTATGGTCACTAGGTCACAGGGGGTCCATTCGAATTGCCCCACCCTGTGACACCTCCGAGCTTGCCAAATTTGGCTTTTTGGACCCGGATATTCAAATGTTTTTCGCCGCATCACACGTCACGGCATGTTCATACGAATTCCCAATTCCGTATGAACTGGTCACTGGTCACAGGCCATACAAATTGATTGTTTTTCTACAGTATTATGATTAGGCTGAGAACTTACTGGATGGTCTCTTTGAGATGTCAGCGAGGGGCAGGCAGGTGAGGCACAGGCATGGCAGGTAAGGGACAAGCACTCAGAGGCCGGGTTATTGGAAGGAGACAGGGAGTATACGAGGGAGATGGTGGGGGGAGGGGAGAAAGAAAGGATGGTTGAGCGTTGGATAGTGCTGGGTTTATAAACCTGGCAGGGTGGTTCATGCGGTGGCTGCAGAGACCGATTACATGTCTTGAGTTTGTGTTGATGATGGTGTTGATGACGTATCGAGTTGAGTTGGATGAAGTAGTCAAGTTGGATGAGGTTGTTGAGTTGGATGAGATTGTTGGGTTGGATGAGGTGGACCCAAGTTGAGTCGGGATGGGTCTAACCTTGTCCTTGTCCTGAAGCACTAGACACTGAGGCTTCGGATATAGAGACAACAACAGAGATAACAGAGGCAGTGAGCAAAGAGCAAAAGCTGGTCCCAACAACAAGTTAGATACATTGCAGATAGAGGGAGAGACAGAAGTAACTACCTGGTCCCAACGACAAGAGGTCAAGATGAGGGACCAGATGTAAACTACCTAGCTTATATACTAGAATATGGGTTGTGCGAGAATAAAGAAAGAGAATAGGGAACAAGGAAAGAACAATAGTAGTCCAGGTATGGAACAAGAATGAGTTCAGAACGAGTAACTGTTGTATGTAAAAGAACAAAGAGAACGATGGAAACAATAGATGGAATCAGTTGTGAAGATGATGTGAAAGAACAAGGATGAGGAAGGAAACAATGGGAGTGATGTGGAAAGGGGAACTGGGTATCTGGTAGGCATCAAAGCATCAAACAGGTGCTAAAAGGGGAATGGGCGCTAAGCAAGGGAAAAGATAGGGGGAAAAGTGGCACTTCATGACAGTCCTTGGTAATTCCGTAAACCAGAGAAGTTGATCAAAGCTGGTAGATGTCTGAGTGATTGTGTCTTTTGGCAAAAGTGCTTTAGGCTGAGAGTGATGGTGGTTGTGTGTCAACATGGAAACTGGGTATGCGCAGCGAGCGTCTGAGAAAGTGGTTGAAACTCCAACACAATTCTAGCGCAAGCGCTCGAGCTAGGGCTAGGGTTGGCCCGAACCTGCAGCTCAAATCCAAGGCCATGAGCATGCCGGGGACCGACAATGAGCATCCTAACATTACATGATAAGATTACGGGCAGCAGATGACCAGTCGTCAGTCAGGCAAGCCTATTTTGACGCATTCTAACCGATGCGGCTCAGCCTGGGGTGCTCTGATCAGTGGCTGATCGCGATATGATGGGATTACCTCAATCTGCTCTTATCTCATCAGCTGCTGGTTGACATCTTATCAGATTCATTCACGCTCTCAATACTTGTTCGGTACCTTGCTATAACATGCTCAACATGCAATCATACTGAAGGTAGGTGATCTCTATATGTACATGTACCGTTATTCTGACTTAGCCTCCACAGGGTATGTTCAACCCCACACAGTTTATTGCTCGCTGATTACCCAGGTCAGGGCATCATCAGATTGCCATGGGTTCGCTGGTGTGGTGTGGTTGGGACCATCAGCCCGGGGCTATGTGTGAAAGTCTTTGATTGGCTTTTGAGCCTGGAAAATTTGTGAAGACAAAGTAAAGATTGGATCTTGGATGACTTGATGTTTGCAATCATGGTGTTGAACGACACACAATGGAGGAGTAGATCATGAGAGTCACGGTCTTCACGATGACACCAAATTTCAAACTATGCCAGTGGCTGTACCACACTTTTTCCCAGTACACCCTGGTCGTGCTGTACTCTAGTGATTTCCGTACACAATTATTTCTTCTGACTCAGCACCCGAGCTAATGACTTCATGTCTACACGTACCGATGTAGCGCCTGCTAATAAAAGCAGCCTCCAAACCATAATTTTAAGTGATTTTGCGCTTAATAAGTTTGAATTAGAACACTAGGGATACAAGTACTAGCGTAAGTCCCAAATGGCTAGTAATAGACTCAGACCGGTGTATAAGGTGCTTCGGAAGTACAAACACCTACTTCTCTGAAAACTGTAGGGGAATAGCATACTGAAGAGTAACTTCGGAAGCTTGCACTTGGTCTGTAGTCATTATTCAGGGGAATGGTTTCCTGGTTCGGAGACATCCAGATGGGAAGATTCAGTGAGAATACGCACTTTGGAAGCAGAGAAATGCAGACTAACTAAGAGGAACACTGAAGGAACTCAGCTAGGAACAATGATTGAAGAAGGTGGTTGGTAATAAATTCAGAGGTGTACAAGGACTCTACATTATTGACAACTTCTCTAATCTATGATGATTGACTAGGGCAGCTTCTGGATAACGGAATGAACATTTACGACGGGATTGTATGAGCTGTACAAAGATGGTCAGTACAATACCAGAATGGAACTTCGGAAGAAGATACCTAAGGAATGATCTACTCCCACATGTTATTAATGGCCACTTCGTCCCATCTGAAGTAGTTGTCCAGCTCGGAGTCTTCACGTTGGTAGTCCCAGATGGACGGAGATTCAGCTCGGTTCAGCTCATCAAGGTAGAACTCTTTGTGGAGAATGGGATTGTAGTGGTAGAAAGGACGGGTAACCCAGCGACCCATAAGAGGGTGGTACTCGAAGAAGAAGAGGTATTGGGGTTCCAACTTGGAAGGAAGAGGGTCCTCCATGCAACCAATGACCGAGTCGATCCAAGCATTGACAGCGCCAGGAAGGAATGCAGTGTGTGAATGTAAGAACCCGACTCGCACAATGGCCTCAGCAACCATGTCAATGACAGCCTGAGCCTCGTAGGGAGGGTTGTCAGAGAGAAGATCATGATAAAAGTAGATGGGGGCTTGCTGAATATCGAAACAAGCAACAAAACCCCAGTAGAGGGATATATGTCAACTAAGGAAGGAGTGCTGAAGGAGTAGGCCCAGCAAGGCTTCTCTCTTGTGATCAAGAGGAATGCGAGTGATAAGTCGACGTTCGGGTAATGAGCGGGAATAATCCTCATAGTAGGGCCAATGCTTAAACAGCTCTGTGAAGAGTTAGACTTGGTTTGGAAGGAGTAACATCGAGCCAAAATGTACTGAAGAGGAGATTACAGAAGTGGTCTTCTATAGTTCGGACTGGAGCCATGATAGCAATGGGGCAGGGATGGCTGGCAACGATCGAAAGCTCGGTGCTACAGGTTTTAAGAAAGATTTTGTGGGAAAGATGAAGTTCCGAAGCAGGAACTAAGTAATACCCAATGAAACACAAAATGGACTACGGCTCCACGGGAGCAGATAACTAAGAATTTCGCCTTGAAACTAGAATAGTTGAACTTCGGAAGAAGGAATGCGATCACGTTACATTGGAGCAGAGGGTACTACGTGTCTAGGTGGAACAAACTAGGCAGTACAGTACCGTCTAGGTGATCATACCAAGGAATAATGGGTGGCACATCTACTTCTGAATCGGAATAACGCCAGGCTGCGTCCTGCTGGAGATGGTCTAAGTAATAGAGGTCACAGACTAAGGGAGAGTAGGCTAGAGGGGTACAAGATAACCATCAACCCGTTTGAGGGGTAAAAGTGAAGAACCGAAGTTTCTCATAACCCAGAGTTGGAGGTGCAGGAGCCTCAGCGGCAAAGACAAGGGCGTCAATCCAGGCTTGGACAGCTCCAGGAATAAGGGCAGTCTTCATAGTAAGGAAGCCGACTCAGGCGATACCTTCGGCAATGGTGTTGACGTACTTCCAAGCAGCAAGAGGAAGGTTGATATGGAAATGGACTTTGCAGAAGTACATCTCGTCTTGATAATGATCATAACGAACGAGGTATCCCCAATATAACGAACGGGTGACTGAGGAAGAAGTGTTGGAACAGGAGACCAAACAGAGTTTTGTTATACTGATCGAAGGGAAGAGAAAGGATGAGACAGTGATTGCCCACTTTGAAGGTCGAGTCGTCAGGGTATGGATTGACATTGTAGAACTCTGTAAACATCAATCAGTCACCCTAGAGAGTATAAGATGGGGTGCACTTACGGAATAAGGCATTTCTAAAGTGTTTGAAGATGTTGTGCAAACTCATAGTGAGTTCGGGGAGAAGGTAGTAAGCAAGGCTTGAGGAATACACCTTTGGCCTTCAATTACTTCTGCATCGGAAGATCGGAAGATAAATTTTCACTTCGGAAGTAGAAACGTGGTACCACAGTAAAAGCTGTTCCAGGCCCGGTATCCAAGTGATCGAAGTATGATCGATGGTCCCAAAGGTACTACTTCACCTCTGAAGGTGGAATACCTGTGCTATAATAGAAACAGGACTTAGAACTAAACTTCGGAAGTTACCAAAGCCAGCTTAGAAGGCTGGAACTGAAGGGACTCTCGAAGTAAAAGGAGTGGACTTGTGAATCAAGTACCGGAGTAAAATGTGCTGGTACCTGGGATCCACAAGGACCATCAGGAATTTGACTAGATAAACTTTGGAGCAGGTGTTAGCCATTCTAAATGGCGAGAGTATACCTCTCGCACCGATGAAGGATACCTGATACTATAGTCATTGAGAAGCTGTAAGAGAGGAGGTTCTAACTCGACCTAGTGATGCAGAAGGGCTGAACTTTGTACGAGGAGTACAGTACTTCTGAGGGACAGACAGATATGACTCATGGACGGAAGCAGATAGGATAATAAAATACACCAGCTGTGGCTGGGCAGAGGGGAAACGAATTCCACTGAATAGCACGATACAAGGATCTGCTGAAGCAAATATTAAATGGTGACTTTGGATCCCAAAAACGCGTAGAATAATACAAAACTCTCCAAATGACTACTATAATAAGTAAACTCAGCTGTGGAAGCAGGTTATCGAGCAAATTTGTACAAATTGGTAGAATTAGCACATCGTAGAGTATATAAAGAGTGGGGTTTTCATGAAGAATCCCCAAGCAATCCGTATGAGAGTATTTAGAGGATACGAAGCTATTCCACTTGTTGGGTAGTTAGTAGACTTGGGAGCGCTTCTGGAGAGACATTAGAACAGTAAAAGAATAGAACGTTGTTGAAAGCAGAACTTGAAATCCATTGAACTTTTGATTGACTATCGCTTGTTTGTCCGCGACACCAATTTGAAGGCTTAGCACATTGTTGAACTTCTGAAGCTAATTGGGCTGAGGATTCATTGTAACCATTGATGATTGGTCTTTGGTATTGACAGACTTAGTTGAAGTCTTTGCTTATTGTTTGATTGATTGACTTGTCTATTGCTACACGCCGACGAATACCCTGAAGCTAGTTGAGCTTAAGGACATACTTCCGAAGCAACTACAACACCACCTATTCCCGAAATAAACCAAAGAACCTCTCTTCCGAAATACCAATTAGACTTCAGAGCTTGTTACAGAGTTTGAGATTGCCTGAGTTGAGCTATTTCTTGAGTCAGATTTCCTACCAGGCTGCTACTACAGTCTAGCTAAGAGCGGAACCTTCGATCAACACCGATCCCTGATTCCCGCACCCTTCAGCTACACTTACATGTGTTGGGAGGATTTGACTTTTCTGTTAGATTTTGTTATACACTGCGAGTGGCGCTTCACACCGATACAAAAGTTCGATCACCACCTCAAAGCTGAGGCTTGGCAGAACGAGTGTCATATGTAAAGATCAAGTGTTCAGCTTGTAGCTACATAGCATGTAAGTATCGTGTATAATAGAGTATAGTAGCGAATAGAACTTACTTCCCACTCGACTGGTAGAGGTCAAAAGTGGGAAGCCAAATTACAGCTAGGTACCTAAGTACGAAGTTGGGCCCAAGCCCGGTGTTAAGGTGAAACATGATCGGAAACAATGGGTGAAAGAAAAACTAAGAGGGACAAAGTATAAGCTATGAAAATCAGGGATTAAGGAGGGTAAAAATGGAATTCGCGTTGATCGATGCCCAGCTACCGGGAGAGTCTCCCGGGTCTCCTTTTGGTGGCTCATAGCTCCCCTGTTCAACACTCCCCCAGACCCGGGAAGCTCTCCTACATGTTCACCAAACCCATGAGCTCCAGCTGTCAGTGAAAGAAGATAGGTGTCAATGATTTTGTCAAGACATCTGCAGGGTTCTCCGTCGATGCAATGTAGTCAAGCTCGATATTCTTCTTCTCCACTTCGTCTCGCAAGAAATGGAACCTAATTTCCATGTGCTTCACCCAACCGTTGAACTTTGGGTTTTCGGCTAGAGCAAGGGAGCTCTTGTTGTCGCCTCGGACCTGGGATGGTAGTGGCGCAGGGTGATTGACCTCCTTGAGAAAGTCATGGGTCCACTTTGCCTGCATTGCTGCACGACCGAGAGCAATATACTCCGCTTCGGTAGTCGAGGTCGCTACGACGTCCTGTCTCTTCAAGACCCAGAACACAGGACCTCCACTGATGATCGTAACCACACCCGTAGTCGATTTCCTTGTGTCAATGCAAGTACTGTAGTCTGCATCCGCGTAAGTGATGGGGAATCGTGACGCCGAATATGAGTATCTGATACCCAATGACTTGGTCCCTGTAATATATCGTACCAGATGGAGTAGGGCATTCCAGTGGGCCTTGTCCGGTTTTGTCAGGAAGCAGCTAAGAACGTTGACTGAGTGAGTGATGTCGGGGCAACACGCTGCCTGAGCGAACTGTATGGCACCAACAAGGATGGCATATGGCTTCTCAGCCATGAACTCCTTCTCCTCATTGGTGGTTGGGCACTGGGATTTCGAGAGTACTAGTCTGGGAGGGAATGGCATCGATTTTGGGTTCATGTCGTTGACCCCAAACTTGGAGAAAATTTAGTCAAAGTAAGATGCCATGTCCAACAATATTGTTCCCTGTTCCCGGTTGTTTATCAGTCTCATCCCAATTGCGAACTGTATGTTGTCTGTAGCCTTGTTCTTGAATCTCCCACCCATCTCCTCCTTCACTCTGTTCACTTCCTCAAGCGTGGATGATCCACCTAGAGTGTCGTCCATATAGGTACCTGTCATTGTCTCCCCTGTCTTTCTGACCCTACTACGCACACATTGGTCGGCATTCAAACGCTTCCATCCCCATTCCTGGTACGCCTTATTCAAGGTGACAAACCAATTATGCCCTGCCTGGCACATACTGTATACAGACTTCAATAGCCTGATAACCTTTCCTGACCTCACTCCCTTGTGCCCTTTGGGGATCCAAATATATGTCTCCTCTTTGAGGTCAGCGTTGAGGTAGGCAGATGAAAAATCAACCTGCCATATGTGGTAACCAAGGGACGTCCAAAGAGCGAGTAGGATCCTGAGCAATTCAAATCAGAGTGTGCCGGCATACATCTCGGTGAAGTCAATACCTTCTACCTGTCTCCTCCCGTCTATCACCAACCTCGCCTTTCTTTTGACAATGTTCCCGTCACCATCCAATTTATTCGCAAACACCCATAGCGGTTTCAACCCCTTTCTTGTGGGAGGTAGGTCCTGAATTGGCCCGAACACTCCAAACTCCCTCATTCTTTCCAACTCTTCCTGTATAGCTGACTCCCACACGTCTGGGTATTCCATCGCCTGCTTATAGGATTTTGGTGTAGCTTTGATTCCTAGCGCTGCGAGGGCTCGAGGGTCGCCCAATTTGTCGAAGTCATCTAGAAGATCAGTGAGAGCGAGGTTGGATCATGGTATAACATTATGAGCCCAGTTTTCTTTTGCCTGACAGGCTGTTTTCTCCCTGGCCATGAACTCGTTGGATTCTATCTTGGCTCTTGAAAGGATCTTGGTGCAGGCTGAGCGTTAAATTGGCTGTGGTGGTGTAGCATCAGGTTTGGTGTTATCTTCCTGATTACTTGTCTGCTGAAGAGGAGCAGGGGCATCGGGTATGATCAAAGGTGAGAGAGGAGAATCAGGAATTGGGGGTCGTATGGCGGGATTGATCGAGGGTTGTGGCGTAACTGGCATATTTTCATCTGGGGTAACCAAGGACATGACTCCTTTGGAGTTGCCACTATAAGTGCCATCACAGCTTTGATTACCACATCTGTTGTCATCTGTTGGCAGTAGTTCACCCACATCCCATACGTGTGCCTCTTCTTCCTCCCCCCCAACAGTCAAAGATGTGTGGGCCATATCAACCCAAGTAACGTCCCTGCTCGTGATCACCTTCTCAGTTGAGGTGTACAGCAATTACATGCCTTTCTCCCCATATCCAATCATCTTCCCCTCAACTACTTGACTCTCCAGCTTGCCCAAAGATCCATCAACAACCTTCGCAAATCCTTGAGAACCAAAAGCACATTGGTGCTTGACACTCTGCTGTTTACTGGTAAAGGCTTCTGTGGGGATTTTGTTGGGATGGCGAGACGAGGGAAGAAGGTTGTTGGTATGAACGGTGTACGCCGCTGCATAAGCCCATAGGTACGCCAGAATTCTGGCTTTGTTCAGGATGGTCCTAACGCCGTCAAACATTGACCTATGTTTCCTCTCTGCAACCCCGTTCATTGAGGACAAATAAGGGGCTGTAGGAATCACTTCAATGCCGAGCTTACTCCCCCAACCCTCCATCACCCTACTGTTGGATTCTCCTCCCCCGTCCACACGTATAGCCTTCAACTTCTCCTCAGTTTGCTGCTCTGCTCAGGCTCAATAGGTTTCGAGTGCCTCCAAGATCATGTCTGACTCCTTGTTCTTCAGGTAGAAGTCTTTCATGAACAAGGTGGCTCCATCCATGACTGGCATCAAATATTTGTATCCACCCTTCAACGTAACACAAACAGGACCAGTCAGGTCTGTGTGGACTCGCTCCAACACCTTCGTCTCCGGTATAACCACTGCGTCAAACAGTCTCCTCGTCCCTTTTCCATGCACACAAGGAACACACTTCCCTTCTCAACCAAACTCCGTAATGTTGAGGCCATCTACCAATTCTTTCTCATATGCAACCATGATTCTGTCCTCACCTGCATGCCCGAATCTCCAATGCCACTCTTTGAGGGATGTTGGCTTCATAAGGGACTGAGTCATTGTTGCATGGGCAGCATGCAGCGCTTCCTCTATGCAGTAGAGCTTCTCTGTTTCAAGCTTCCCTGTCAGGAACAGGCAACTGTCTGGTGTGTAGAATTCTGCCCTACGGTTTCCAAATTTGATGCTGAAGCCCTTTATGTCAAACACAGGGATAGAAATGAGGTTGTGCGTGGCAATAGGAGCATGGTATGCCTCTTTGAACGTGAGCACAACTTCTTTTCCATTGACCATCACCCTTTTCATTGCCTTCCCCCTTCCTACAATTTTGAATTGTGTGGTTTCCTCTGAGCTCTGACCTTTTGATTCATAGGGTGTATACATCAGGAAGTCCTCACGTCTCGTAAAGAAATAGTTGGTGGCAGTGCTGTCCGCATACACCCTCTTCCGTCCACCTTCTCTCGGCCCCGTAACTGCTAGGGCAAAGTGCACGGCATTCGGATCAGTGACGTTTGACGTTTGGGTAACATTGGCTGCAGGGGCAACCGGAGTTGAGCTGTTGCTTCTGCTGCTGCATTGTGGTGTTGACCCTCCTTGCCACCCCCTGTTTCCCAGCAATCTTGCTTGAAATGTCCACACTTCCCACAGTTGTGGCATTTTTTAACATCCCTCGAGGTCTGCAGCGCCAACTGCTTCTCAAGCTCTTTGACATGAGCGACAACTGCAGTATGAGCCACTGAACTGATAGGGGATATTCCTGTTCCTGCAGCCACAGCATCCTTCCTGTCTGTGATTCTTGTGTATGCGTACAAGATCTGCTGGATGACAGCTGCTGACGTGGGGTAGTTCGATGAAGAGGTGATATTACCAATAATTGGGTTGAATGCCTCTGTCGGGAACGCTGAGAGAATAATGGATCTGAACTAATTGTTGGCATACATGTTACCCGCCTCCACGGCCTTTTTCCTCAACTCCCTAATGCCTTGGAAGAATTCCTCGAGGGTGTCGACTTCATCATAACGGTATAGATGCGCCACATGCTGGTGTAAATAAAACCTAACTAAAATAGCCAAATCTCCCCAACACTGGATGTAGCTGAAAGGCACGGGAAGCGTGGATCGGCATTGATCAAAGGTTCCGCACATAGTCAGATTGCACCGAAGTCGACGAAATCGATACAAGAAGTTCCTCTACAAACTAAATGAAGCTCTGCACTTGTCTAAAGCGTGGAGAGTATGTGTATAAGGTTTTGTATAGATGTGTAGGAGGGATATAAGTTCAGAAATGTGAAGAGCAATGTGTGATGGTGTGCTGCGGAAGTTTGTTCTGAGCCTCAAAGCAACTGCAGAAGAACCCCTAAGCGTTCAGAATACCCTAAAGTTCAAATACCCAAGTAACAATAATGACCCCAAGTGGTCTACCCAAACCAAAGACCTTGCCAATCGGTCAATGGAACAAACTCCTTAGCCAAATGCCTCGGAGGTTCAACTAGCCTTTTCAATCAGCGTAGTTGGATACCAAATAAGTTCAATAAGTTTCTCATTTCAAACCAGTCAAGTTCTGAAGTTCAACAAATCGTTCTATTCTGTTCTAATGTCTCTCCTGAAGCTAACCCAAAGTCCCTAGAGCATTCCACCAATAAGGTTCCTGCTTTCGGAGCCTTGTAGATACTTTCTTACGGATTGCTTCCTCAGCCAGTCAGTGGCGTTGGTTGCTTTCCTGATGAAATAGTATGGATTGCCTGGGGATCCTTGATGAAAACCCCAGTTCTTATATACCCTAGCAGCTACTAATTCTACCCAATCAGACCGATTATGAATATACATCTGATTTCTATCTAAAACTACCTTCTTTGGTATTTCTTTCGGAGAGTTTGTATTATTCTACGCGTTTTGGACCCAAAGTCAACATTTACTATTTGCTTCGGAAGATCCTTGTAGATGCACTATTTGATGGGATTCGTTTCCATTGGTCCAGCCATAGCTGGTGGATCTATTATCCTATCTGGTTCCGTCTATGAGTCATGTCCTTGTACCTTCAGAAGTATGGTCCCTCCATTGACTGAAGTTCATATTACACTCCTTTCTTGCTTTGAGGTCCTAAGTGGTCCTTCTTCGTATCCCAATGGCGTACTCAAAAGTTATCCCTTTCTCAGCGCAATGGCAGGATAATATCTGCTCCAACTTATCCAGTCAAATTCCTGGCGGTCCTTGTGGATCCCAGGTACCGGAGCGGTAGTTCTGATACTGAGGTCGCAAGCTCCCTCTTCTTGCCTCAAGAGTCCCCTTAGTTCTAGCCTTCTGAACTAGCTGTGGCAACTTCTGAAGTGTCGTTCTAGGTTCTATTTTCCTTTCTGTATATGTGGTCTACCTTCAAATGCGAAGTAGCAGTTTCAGGGACCTTCGATCGCAGTTTGATCACTTGGATACCGGGCCTGGAACAGCTTTTACTGTGGCACCACTTCTAACTTCCGAAGTAAATTTTATCTTCCGATCTCCCGGTTCAGAGGAAGTGAAGGCAAGAGGTATCTTCCTCCAGCCTTGCTTACTTTCGCCCCGAACTCAGTATGAGTTTGCACAACATATTCGAGCACTTCAGAAATGCTCTATTCCGTGAGTGATTCCATATTCTGTGTTTTCCATATTGCTGAACATCACCTATAGAATCCTACGGTGTTAATCCTTATCATAACGGCTCCACCTTCAAAGTAGATGATCGCCGTCTCATCCTTTCCCTTCCTTTCGATCAGTGGAACTATGTTCGGCCTCCTGTTCCAACACTTCTTTCTCAGTCACCACCATTCCCTATACTGGGGCTACCTCATCCAATACAATCACCACCAAGACGGGGTGTACTTCTGTGGAGTCCACTTCTATACCAACCTTCCTCTCACAGCTCGGAAGTTCGTCAATACCGTCACCAAAGGTATTACCCATGTTGGGTTCCTTTCTATGAAGACTGCCCTCATTCCTGGAGCCGTCCAAGTGTGGATCGATGCCGTCGTCTTTGCCGCTGAAGCTCCTGCTCCTCCAACATTGGGTTATGAGGAACTTCAGTTCTTTGCATTTACCCCTCAGATGGGTCACTGGTTGTCTTGTACACCTCTAGCCTACTGTCCTCTAGTCTGCGACCTATATTATCTAGACCGCCTTCAGCAGAACAAAGCATGGCATTATACTGATTCAGAAGTAGATGTTCCATCTGTTATTCCTTGGTACAATCACCTAGACAACTCTGTACTGCCTAGTTTATTCCACCTAGACGCATAGTACTTCTTTTGCCTCTATGTAATATGACCATGCCTTTTCTTCTGAAGTTCAGCCATCGAATCTCAAGGCTAAATTCTTAGTTTTTCTGCTCCCATGGAGCCATTCGCGTTCATGTTTCAACAGGTATTACTTAGTTCCTTTCTGTGGAACTTTGTCTTTCCCCGTTCCAATCCTTCTTAAATTGGTAGGACACTGGGTTTGTTGATCCGCAGAAGCCCTTCTTACTTGCCTCCATCGATCACCACTATGCCCAATGTTCGCACCATATGTTGAATCCGCGGCCTAGATGTTAATCAGTCCCGGTTCTGTCATGAAGTGCCGCTTTTCCCCCTATCTTTTCCTTTATCAGCGCCTATTCCCCTTTCAGCGCTTACTTGTTTCTTTGATGCCTACCAGACGCCCGTTTCCCCTTCCCACATATTTCCTTCTCACACTATTGTCTTTTACACCTTCTTCACGACCCATTCATTCTATTGTTCTTATTGTCTTCTCTCATCTCCTAGTTACTCATTCCGGACTCGCTATTGTCTTATACTTGACTACTATTGTTTCCTTATTGTTTTCTTATTGTCTTTCCTATTCGTTCACGACTCATATCTCAGACCTCTGACTGGGTATATAAGCTAGGTAGTTTACACCTGGTCCCTCATCTTGACCTCTTGTCGTTGGGACCAGGTGAGTAGTTATTTCTGTCTTTCTCTATCTGCAATGTATCTGACTTGTCGTTGGGACCAGTTATCCACCTGTTCTCGCCCTCTGCTCGCTACCTCTGTCGTCTCTATCGTCGTCTCTGCTAGTCGACTTCCGCCGCCGCCGTTTCTATAGTCCTAGTGTCTAGCGC
>JANHQD010001075.1:0-44611 GCA_024721195.1 Marasmius sp. AFHP31
TCCGTCGGCACAAATCAAAGGTCAAATTTAAAGGGGCAAGGAAAGAACGGGAGATAATTGCCGAGAATTTCATAGGGGCACGATGGGGGACCTCCGAGACACTACCTCTGCACTGGATTTCATCTAGAAACAGGTACACAGCGACACTCAGTTTCACCATGAGATATTGTTGAAGCGCAGTCCTGACCAGAAATACCACGGGAAAGCCACAAATGTACTGGGGGTTGTAACTGTTAGGGACCATTTCGAAGCTTGAGAAGGCAATCGGAACGGGAATTCACCGCAACTTTCCGAAAGATCGGCCTAAAAAGGAGTCTGTAGGAACGAGAAAGAGTGAGTACGAACAACTGGAAAACCGAAGTGACCGTACTATATCTTGAACCTTGAACCTTGATGACGAGAAACATGCTTATGCGTTCTCCCGAGAGCTTGAGCGCCGATTTAGCGCTACTAGACCTGCTAAGGGACGGAAGGATTGTTTCGTGATCAGGCTGTTAGAGGTTGATAGTCATGAGCGAATGCGCGCCTAGCCCAGCTCCCATTTGAGAGCAAACCAACGAACAAGGTGAGCACGGATGGTCGGCCAAACGAATGATATCTGCACCTTGAAGTTGTGAGGAATGGGACCCGAAGATTGAGAGGGATTCTCAAGCGCGAGCAATGCTTTCTTTTGCTTCCGTTCAGCAGAAAGGGACCTTCGAGTTCTAACGTTCAACGCAGATCAATTGTAGGAGGCGATGTGTTGGCTGTAATCTTTCGATTGAGATTTGATCTCTTTGAAGCTCCGGCCAGACTCCATGTACGAGACATGTAGTCACTTTCAAGAGAGATTTTTCTAAAGATTCTATGGAGTAGGCTAGTATAGCTTTGTTTCGAGTTGAAATTTGAGGAGCTAAGCCGGAGAGCAGTGACAAGCTGAACGAGCGTAAGAAATGCGGTAAGCACTCTCGGCAAATCCCGGGCTCTGAGTTTCAATATCCTACTTGACGGTCCGGCCGATCTTCCTGTTCCTCTCAGCAACCTTCACCACCATCGTGAACTGCCCAATGCTATTCCCGTTGCGCATTCTTTAGGCACGGACTTGCTGGCTGTCTGAAGGATCTTTTGGGGTGAGCTGACTGGGGATGAAGTAGTAACGTCCCAAGGGGAGGCCTCTGCGATGTATGGCCCCTCGGATACAAATTCTCCCTACAATTACTTGCAGTAAGGACGTCGATGGACAACTTCTACGTGGACAGAGGGTATCACTATGCGAGCGCTTCAACTCCAAATCAATCACATGTATCTCACTCCCATTCTGGCTTCGGCCTCAGATCGCCTCTCTCCGAACCATCGATGATCGCTCTCCAAGCCACGAAAGGAACGAACCGGACGAGTACCCCATTGTTGGCATTGCAAACGGCCTGCGCGTAAGCGTCCGATGCTGACAGATACTGGTCGGCTTGTTCTGGCTCGCTCTCGATAGTAAATATTCGTATCGTCCTCAGTACGCCCTTTGTCCTTTCCGAAGCAACTTTAACGCTTTCTAACCCTGACTGAAGGTTCCAGCGCAACTCCATGATCCAGGTCACCCCGTTACGTTCGAGGACGACGTCGAAAGTCCTTCGAGTGCTACTCTTGGCCAATGGTAAAATCATGTCCCCCCTTCGTATGGAGCGGAATATAGATGCTTCACCGTTGCTGCGTCACATGATGTCCTCAGAATTTATAAACGCTGTTCTCAGTGCCTCCACTCGATTTTAAGGACACCTGTACGCCCGACTTACAAACATACCCTTCGGAGATGGCTCTATTCCACGTTCAAGGGGTGCCCATCGGCTGGGTTTCTGTTATGCTGGCCCTCGTTGCTTCAATGGGTGGCTTCATGTTTGGCTACGACACCGGTCAAATTTCCGACATCCTACTCATGGACGACTTCCTCCTTCGCTTCGCCGATTGCTCAGAGCCAGGCGTCGTTGAGACCTGCCAGTTCTCCGCCGTACGCTCCGGATTGCTTGTCTCCCTCTTATCCGTCGGCACACTCTGTGGTGCACTTCTCGGTGCGCCTACCACTGATTGGTTGGGCAGACGATATGCCATGTGTATCGAGTGCTGTGTCTTCTTCGTCGGGATTATCATCCAGATAACCTCCTATACGACCGTATGGCAGCAATACGCCATTGGACGGCTCGTTTCAGGGTTGGCTGTCGGTGCATTGAGTGCTGCTGTACCTGTGTACCAGGCCGAGACGGCTCCCTCGCAAATTCGAGGGACGTTGACGGCGACGTACCAGTTGTTCATCACATTTGGGATTCTCACAGCGTACTGTATTGCAATTGGGGCTCGGGAACTTCATAGTAGGGGATCGTGGCAGCTCGTCGTCGGGATGGGTGTCGTATGGCCCTTCATACTAGGGTTCGGAATTCTGTTCATGCCAGAGAGTCCGAGGTGGTTGGCTCGACGAGGGAAGATGGAAGAAGCGGAAGTTTCCATTGCAAGGACGAGGGGGATTCCCGGGGATCAGGCGAAAATAAACCCGCTCGTGGTGGCTGAGATGGAAGAGATTGAGAGGAGTGTGGAACGAGAGAAGGAATTTATTGGTCAGGCTGGCTGGTTGGATTGTTTCAAGTTCCGCAACAAAGCCCTGTACAGGACCTTGTTGGGTGTGTTTTTCTTTTGCTTGCGCCCTCTCTCGATTGTTGTCTGATCATCGTATCTAGGCATGGCACTGCAAAGTCTGCAACAACTCACAGGAGCCAACTATTTCTTCTACTATGGCGCTTCCGTTTTCTCCTCCGTTGGCCTGGAAGACTCCTTCGTAACGCAGATTATCCTTGGCGCCGTCAATTTCATATGCACATTTGGTGGACTCTATGTCATGGAGAAGGTAAAGATCACTGAAGTTTTGAAGCCTCACCTTTCCTGACCTATCTCCCAGTTTGGCCGGCGTATGCCTCTGATCATTGGAGGTCTCTGGCAATCCGCTTGGCTCTTTGTCTTCGCCGCCGCTGGAACCGCAAAGGACCCAACCGAATCCCCCGCCATTGGAAACCTCATGATCGTCTCCGCCTGTCTTTTCATTCTGGGTTACGCCACCACTTGGGCTCCCGGGGTCTGGATCATCGTCGGAGAGACATTCGCAACACGAACTCGTGCCAAACAGGGAGCCCTCGCCACAGCGAGCAACTGGTTCTGGAACTTCATGCTGGCGTTCTTCACCCCCTTCATCGTAAAGGCCATTGGATTCGCGTACGGATTTGTGTTCGCGGGGTGCAATTTATTTGGGGCAATCGTTGTGTGGTTGTTCTTATACGAGAGCTCGGACTTGACGCTCGAGGCCGTTGATGAGGTACGTCCATTAATCAATGTTATTCTCGAACTGGCGCTAACGTACGGGTGGTTTCGCTTCTAGATGTACAACGACCCCAGTTGTAAACCATGGTCATCGCGACGGTGGAGGAACTACATTGCCGGGACTAACAAACATGAGGAGAGCCTGCACGACGACAGCGGCGAGAAGGTATACTCGCAACCGCAAACCGGAGGGAGAGCAGTACCCGCTGGGAATGGCCAACCTGAGGCGTAGACATGGCCTGTTGAGTCAAATAGAAGATAAGTACATATGTACAGCAGCTAATGTACCTAGAAACCTGGAACGTAATCCTGCTCTTGCTCTACATATCAAATCGTTCTTGGGGGATAACGGTCAAGTAAAGCAGGTAAATCTGTGTTCCAAATCGGCGCTCGATCTCCGCAAGTAGGGATAGGACAAGGATAGGACGGGAACAGAAACAGGGAACAAGAGACAAATAGACCAAAAAAATGAAAGGACCTCGATGGTGCGAGATCGATGGAAATAGTTGGCAATGACAGAGTACAAAAAAACTAGTCTCTCATGCGGGTAACGTGTGATATGGTCAAGCGCAAACCAATGTCCCTGAGGCACTGCAACGAAGATAGCATATCTTGTATAGGTGGACCATTCCACCAAAGGAGAACAACGTCCACCGATTCGATGCGATCGACACCCATAGCGGTGGAAGCGAAAGGGCTGTCGCCAGGAAGCCATCTGGATGTCAAAGCGTTCACGAGCGCCCGTTCCTCCAATTCTTTGGCAGAGATTTTGAGCCTCAGCTCCGTGAGATGCGGTAAGAAGGGGTTGTGAGGATTATCCAGATCGGCAGCGAGGCGGTCCAAGAAACGACTGGTGATGACGCGGCCTGATCTGCATTCACCGACCTCAAGCGTCCTCAGATCGGGCATGAGGCGAAGGAGGGATAACAGTTGAGAGTCCGTGAGCCAGAGGCCGTCGAGTCGGAGGGTTGTGATAGAGCAAGAAGACCGTTTTATGAATTGCTCCAAGTCAAGGGAGCTGATGTCGGTATCGTCGATGGTAACGGAAGAGAGATGACGGAATGTGAAGTGACTAACGATTGTAGGCATGCAGTCTTTCCCACTTATCGATAGCGTTCTGATCGTGTCCGACACGACCATCACCTCTTCTGGCCAACTGCTTTGTCCGACATTCCTGATTCCGAGATGTTCCAGGGACGTACAGGACCCTAGAACAATCAAAGCAGCAGTCATCAGACAATCTTCCAACTTGAGGACGCGAATATTCCCCCATGGGAGCTCGATACGATCTTCAATGTCGGCGACGTCCGAGTAGAATGACGTGAGGGCGGGGCAATTTTTAAATCGGTCGAGGGCCCATGAGGTTTGAGGACTATCCAGTGCCCTTGTGTAAAAGGCGAGGTGCTTGAGATTCGGCAAATGAAGATCTCCCTGCGACCGTGAGCTGGCGTACAACTCTCGACCATAGACCTCGAGCTCTTCCCATCTCTCCGACTGCTCTTCAAGAAGGCGTAGGACAGTCAAGTGACTCAAGCCATCGTGACTCCACTCTGTATGCCAAGAAAAATCGATCCGTAACTTCAATGCTGTATTCTTCGACCTCTCCAAAAACAGTTGCGCTAGATTGGCGATGACCTTGTCTCTCCGACCCTCTGAGCGGTCCAGCTGTAACGAAATCGACGACCAAAGACGTGGCGAGGCCAAAGTGACCTGACGCCAACGACCGCACACCATGGAGAGAGCCGAAGCTGGGGGCATTTTCGAATGATCCAGCACATTGACCTCGCACAAGTACCCGAAAATTTCCAAGAGGAGTTCTGAGGGCAACCGGTGAACCGGCGACAGCAAGGATCGAAATTTCTCCATAGACTTCTTTAATTTCTCCTTCTTTGATTCCAACAACAATATCAGAGCGTTGTACTTGTTGATTTCGAGCTGGCATTTGTTATAGCTCTGATGGGTATCGGTGAGGTATTGAAATATTTCGGCCTTATTGTGGTGGGACACAGGATATCGAAAGAGTCTCTGAAGATTTTCCGGTGGCTGGGTGGGTTTTTCGAAAAGGGATTCTGGTATTGCCGACATCGTTTGACAGGTAGTTGGCGATTGAAACGCGTGGGCTAAAAAGATGTTCGGTCAATCTGCGAGCATTACAGTGGCAATCACTACGCACTCAGGAAGTGTTCAGAGGAAATGAGTTCCAGAGTAATCGATCTGAGAGCTCGTCAAAGGCTGACCGTGGACTGAGTGAGCTGAGTGAGAGTCGAGAACGGCTGCGAGGATTTTGCAGGGACGTTGAGTCACGTGCTAGTCACGCCCGTGCCAATTGTCTTCGACGCGTCTCGAGGATCGACGCGTACTCGACCTCAGCACCCGCACCTCATACACATATCACGTTCTCATCCAAATGAAGATAGCATATATCACAAAAAAATATTCGTCGCCTCGATCCCCGTGATGCCAGCCAGATTCCAGCCTACTTGAGGTCGTGCGCAGCTTCACCAGCCTGCTGCTCCGAGGAGCACAGCGGTGTTGAGAGTCTGCCTAAGGGAGTCATGAGTCTTCCAGAAGCAGTTCTCACTCACTCCGAGCGACGCCGCAGGCTCTGCTCTAACTAATTTTCACAATTGTTTGACCCAAAGCCGGGGCAAGCTAGCAGGGTAACATTCAACAGCTCCTTGGACGTGGCTTTCTCCGCTTACTTGCTGTGGCACTGCTCAAAGCTCCAGATGAAATGAAAGCTTATAAACTGTCGGAATAATCGTTCTAAATAGTATCGGCCGGTTGACCTCATCTCGGGGACCGGGGTGTTTCGTACAGCGCAAACTTCGAGGAATTCATAATGATAGAATCACATTGATCTCCAGGGAAAGATTGTATGGAGCTGGTGACTACGACAAGCCCGCTCGGTGTGACCTGCTACGCCATGGTAGATTTCCGTATTTGTGACTAAAAAAGTTCGGCAACTCTTTGACCATAAATACTACAATAGTACCAGCTCTATACCCTACGTCCCAATAGTCGCCATGAGCTCTGCAAGTAGCCTTAGGCATCCTCTTAGTGCCTCCCGCTCAAAACCAGTACCCTCGTTGCACACCAACGCTGGGCTATTGAGTCTCCCTACCAAGACCGAGTTCTGGGCTTGCTGGGAGCTCTGCAGGCTGCAAAACGGAATGGGTTGTTGGCTGACATGGCTTCCGACCGGTCAGTCCTGTTCTTCTGCCCCTCGCCGAAAGATTCTAGCTTGAAACCTTGACGTAGCGTGGTCGATAGCCATGGCATACCATGCTCATAGCGAGATCCTCGGAAAAGATGCCTTGTATGCTGCCCTGCTCTACCTCCCATTGTGCATGGGTATCAAGTCGCTGGTGCGTGACTTTATTTACCTTGAGCAGGCTCGATATCCGGAGTTGAGATACCTTGTGGAATGTTCGGTTAGATCATGACCATCGACGACATTTTGGACTGGGGTACGCCTTTCCAGTCTCCAGGGCTTCGCCCTCGAGATGGACTAACTAGGTGTCGATAGATATCGATCTGCTCGTGGCGAGAACGAAGACAAGGCCAATTCCTAGGGGCGCAATCACCGTAGAACGCGCATGGTTGTTCTTCGGGTTTCAAGTCGCACTCGGGATCTTTCTGGCGGTTAAACTGCTCGACAAAACCTCGTAAGATCACGTTAAGCAGTTGTCTGACTACCTGACTGATTCACGACACAGGCTGCGTATCGTCACAGTGATCTGTCCCCTGTATATCATCTATCCGACTTGCAAGGTAATCTTGAGCTACCCCGGTCGGCTCGTAGCATTGACTTGAAGTGAATAGCGCTGGATGGACTTCGCGCCTGTACCCATGGTCCGCAAAGCCGTTCAACTCCCCTCGTCCAGATGCTGACGAGATTTGATGCTTCAGAGTGTGATGTTCAACATCGGGGTCTTCATGGGCTGGAGCTATCTCAGACCCGAGGACGTAGCAGCGTGGAATGCACTCCTACCCGTATTTCTGGGAGCTTGCTTCTGGACCTGCACATACGAGACCATCTATCAGCACCAGGTTGGTTCTTATGTATCGTTCCTGTCTGGTCAAGTTCAATACTTACTGCTCAGTAGGACAAGGAAGACGATGTCAAGATCAGCATACGTTCTCTAGCCCTTTTTCTTGACAGTTCGACGATTCCGGTTTGTACGATTTCAACCCTTATGTTCGTCTCGCTCGTTGGGTACGGAGGGTTTTTGAACAATCACGGGCCAATATTCTTCACCTGTCTTGTGTACGCTGGAATCCTGATGTTTCGAAAGCTTCGTGCTACCAACATTGACATCCCGGAGGAGTGTAGACAATTCTTTTTACTCACCCCACTGGTCGGTCAAATCGTTCTTGGCGGTCTTGTTATTGACAGTATATATGGGCGGCTATGGCAGCACTTAAGCTTGTAGGGGTAGACAGAATCCATGGCAAGAAGCTCTGGGGGAGATGGGCTTCAAAGTCAGTGACGATCGTTGAGATTCTAGAGATACGACCTCAACTACTTGCAGGCCATTAGGCGGGTGGACATAACCCGACTGCTTCACGGGGGCTGAAGCCCCGAATCGACTTCGTTATTTAATGCCTCTCGTAGAACTACTCATACATCACCCGTCTAATATACATAACGGAAACTATAGAAGAGGACATCATCAGTACAACAAACTTCAACCACCTGTACAGACCATGTACTCACTTTGGATTCTGGAAATCAGTCATATCCGAAAACGCAGTCTCATTAGCAGTCGGAACGGCATTCGTCGTCGTGCTAACATCGTCCTTCGCGATCCCAGCTCCCCCAGAAGCAGCTGCAGCCGCTGCCTTACGATCCCGAACCCTGTTTGAGCGTATGAAGTACAGTCGGAGGACAAGGAATATGCATAGCTCGATGCAGTTCGATACGAGCATGCTCCCTATTCCTAGGCGGTAATACGGAGCGTCCTGACCTCTATAGAAGAAGGGACCTGTATATGCAAATACAAAAGAAAAACCGTCAGCATCGTTCCCCTCCCAAGTGCAAAACCCAAAGTGAGACACACCGCTAATATTCCCGACACAAGCACCCAACCAAATCATCGCCGCCGTAACCTGCTTCTTCGTCTGCCCCGCCACATTGCTGGTGACCAGACTGAGCCCAAGAACGAAGGAAGCTTGGTATGATCCCGTGAGGTAGTAACAGACGAGTCGGCCTGCGGAGGCGTGTTGAGGTGCGAGGAGGAATCCGAGGGTGCCGCCGATGGTTGGGAGCATAAAGAGCATACAAACGAGGGTACGAGAGTTGGGTGGGAGGCGGTCGTTGAGGTAGGCTCTGAGCAAGGGGAGGGGTCAGTGGGGAAAAGACAGGGAAAAAGGGGAAATGAATCTCACCCGAGCCCAATCCATATACACACGAGTGCTCCTTGGGGTATTCCAAGCAACGTTGTCTCCAGCGTATCAAACCCAAGTCCCTTGATAATCAACGTCGAGAACTAGTTCAACGGTCCCGGTGAGCGTCAATCTCCCCCTCGAGCAAACAGGCCACTCACATTGCTTATTCCTCCGTTCGGAATATTCGCCACAAATCCCAAGAGGAAGAACAACCAACTCTTCAAGTCACCCAGCGCCTCCTTAAACTGGTCCCATTTGAACTTTTTATTATCCACTCCAGTCTGGTTCCCCCGTAATCGCGCGACGGCGATCAGCCGTTCTTTACGTGTGAACTGACGCGCCGCGGGAGGTGAGTCTGGGAGGATGATGTACATGATTATACCCCAAGCGGAGCAAAGGGCGCCGATGATGAGGAATCTTCAGAGGGGATAAGTGTACGTAGTGTTAAGGAGATCACAGCTGAGCTTACTCGTATTTCCAGCTCGGAAGATCGCCTTTGATATGCCCGATCGCATAACCTAAAAGGCCTCCGCCTGCGACGCCAACCCCGTTCGCAGCATACCACATCGATATTCGCGAGGGCTGTTCTTCGCGCGTGTAGAACATAGTTGTTATGAGCATGAATCTGTCGTTGTAAATAGTTACTTTTGAGACTCAGTGGATCAGCGCGTGTAGGGGTCTGATACGCACGCTGGATCAGCAATCGCCTCAAAAGCGCCCGATAACACTCGAAGGACAGCAAGCTCTGTAAAGTTTCGCGACGCAGCTTGGGCCCTTCAGATTATGGAGTTGAGTGGCAAGCTAGTTTCATGGTCGGAAAAACGTACATGAGCAAAACTCCCCATAGGAAAATGTTGATCGAGAGGTATTTCGCTGTCGGAGACTGCTGCATGAGTAAATTTGACGGAAGAGCCCACGCCAGCCATCCAAAATAGAAGATAGATGAAAGCCAGCTGTGAATGGGGTGCACATTTGAGGCACTGGTTCTATGATTGAAGAAAGAGTGAAGGAGGGAGACGTACCTGTACTCAGTTCCAGAGAGATTGAGGTCTTCTTTGATCCCAAATATCGCAGCGTACGAGAGGGTTGTTTTGTCGATGTACTGAATATCGGAATGCCATGAGAAACAAATCTCCTACAATCGACGAAGGAACCACACGCACATAAAAGGCGTAACAAACCGCCAAACTAAAATTTGCGACTATTCGATCAGTGCTCGGATTCCGGAAATTCGGGACTCAGGGAAACCTCACCAAGGTAAAATAATCCAATCAATTTTCCTCACCAGTCTTTTCTCTACCTCCGGATCAACTAGACCCTCTTCCCCATACTTCTCCAACGCCTCAGCGTAGAACGCATCCTGTGGAACTCGATTCCATAATCGGTTTCGCGAGAAGAAGTGTTTGCCGAAGAGGACATCGTCTGAGAGGGCAGTTGAAGTCGTACGTCCATGTTCGAGTTCTTCGATGTCGACCGCGGGTTTCGTCGTCATTCTCCGCTAGCTGGGAGGGTGAGGGCAGGGGGAGTCAGACTGAACTGTACCCCACAATTGGCCGACTTATATTTGCCCCACAAGCCCCGGACCGTGGGGGAAGTTCAAAAGGCTCAGCTGACCAGGTGGAGTTATTTTTCGCTCCCTAACTTCCTTGCCGCCCTATTCATACTTCCGAGTCGGATATAAGCGGTGTGTTCGGACTGGATCGTGTGTGGTTGCTCATCGCTACATCTAGTGTACAAGTCTAAGATCGCGTTTCTACTTCATTAACCTGTTTGAAGCCAGAACCCCTTTAGTTTCGATATATCATGTTTGTGCGAGAAGGAAGCGCACTTTTCACTTATGCTTTGGCCTTTTCACCCTCATGTGCTTTGACCACAGCGTCGAGTAGCTTAGCGTGAGCGCTCTTCACTGTCGCGATGATGCCAAAGTTTTCTCCCAAGGTTCGTCCCAGCCCAAAGTCTAGTGGCGCTCCTCTGGAATTGGTAACGATTCCGCCTGCTTCTTCGACGATTAATGAGCCAGGTGCATGATCCTGCTCGCTGCTGCGTTAGAGCCTCCTTTAAGACATACGAATAATTCAAGAGACGCACCCAAATCTTCTCCTTGTAGCCAACACCCGTCGGCATTCGCACATATGCGCCTCCATCGCCCCTGGCCAAACACCCATACTTGGCCTGGCTGTCCATACGGATAGGAGAATGAGTGATCTGCATTAGCTTCGATATCTTCTCGCTTGTCGAATGAGAAGAATGCGCAGCTTCTACAGACTCCAAAAAGCTGAACTTTGCCGGATCGTAAGGCGGCATCGACAATGGTGTCGGGTTAGCTCCAGAAACCGCCATCTGCTGAGCTCCTTGACCTTTGACAGCGACGAACAAACAGCCCTTGCCTCCGTCCGGTTTCGACAAGTCGTGTGGTAGATTTGGGCAGCCAATGACACCGACTTTGACTTCCCCGTCGACGATGAGAGCGAGACATACAGCGTACTGTTCGCCTCGAAGGAATCCTTTTGTACCGTCGATGGGATCGATACACCACATACGACCGCTTCGTCCACCTTCGTGGTTTCCTCTGTCGATGGCGTCTAAGATTTGTTCTGCGGACTGTGCTTTTCCAGGCCCGATTCCCCATTCTGCGTAGTCGCCTTCTTGAAGATCCTGCACTAGTGCGTCGTTCGCCAATTCGACGATCCGATCTCTCAGCACCTTTCCTGATTCTACGCGTAGCTCAGCGGCATCCTCTTCTCCGACGATGGGGTCTTCTGGGTAAGCATGGTGTAGCATGCTGCTGATCAGTGCTTGTGCTGCATAGTCTCCAACTATTTCAAGGTTAGAGTTAAACGCAACAACATCTTGGTTCAAGAAGTACCTGTCACGGGTGACTTGTCTCCCTTTGTCAACGTCTCGTTCTTGACTAGTTTATTGAAAACCTGTGAAGTGAGATAGGATGCTCGTCGAACAGCAGCGATCGCAAGCTGTTTTTCCGTGGTATAGGCAATGGACATGGTGGTGGTAGTGGAGAATCGATAAGCCCTAGAGTTGTTGAAACTGACGCTGATGTGAGAATAAGAAATCAAAGTTGCTGTTTTTATACTCTGCAGCCTTCGGACAATTCCTAATCCTCGCGTTTGCATAACATACACGGTCTTTGCTCACTCACCCCGCTCCGGAATGCAAACGGAATAACCGGAATTCCAGTGTCGGGTCCCCTTCGCACTGGGTGGGTAGCGTGAGAGACAGTGACGAGGGTGTAAATTGAAACGTCAGGGACAGGGATAATTGACGTACCGCCTTCTTTCACCCTTTTACCCATTCTCTTGTTCAATCCTATTCAACCAGTTCAGTTTTTACCCTCATTTTCTCTCCTCTTCCCTCTCTTTGTTTTCGTTAGCCCAGCGCTCACCAAGCAAGTTCAAAGTTTAGTATTCGGAGAAATTTTGACTCTGATACGGATCCATTAGACTCGGAAGAATCATGGCAAACTTGTATGTCGTTTCCTTCCCGTTGTCTCGATAGCTTGGTTAATCTCTGAACGTGTCGTCTGTCATGAACGCAGGCTCGATATTGTTTCTTTTCTTACGGTATGCGCTTGACGCTCGACTTTTTGGGACACGACAGACATCCTGACATGGAATCCCAACACAGACTGCAGCATTTTTTGGAGGTGTCGTCTACGGAGTCCTATATCTCATTCGTTCGGTCAATGAAGGAATAGAGAACACCAAGGGAAAGTGCGTTCGCGTTTGTCGTTTCAAATCCTCTACGTTGCTATCCTCGTTCTCCCCCCTTTTTTTGACGATCTCTCTTTGAAATTCGAGCTGACGACGGCCCTTCATAGATTGAAAGAACGAGGATACGATGTCTCGGCAGGAGGCGTCAAAGTGAAGACCTCGAAACGATTCGATAGGGAGGACTACGTCGATGCGACACAACGGTCAGTCTCACAGCGCATAGCTTTTCGTGTACTAGTCTAACTACCTGTGCAGGGGATTTGTAAAAGCCATGGAGGCTTCGTCATTCCGAAAAGGTGGCTCTCAGACCGGCACACCTGTTGTACCACAACGCACACCCAGTCTCGGTGTCGACTCGTCTCCTAGACTTACCCGAGAAATCTCGACCTCGTCCACGGGTTCCCGAACGTCAGACAGTCAGAAGAATGTCAAGGGATTGTTCGGTAGAAAGAAGAAGGATTAGAGTCGGGAGCAAACACCAAATGCACTGGACTCAACGCCAGCAACACTCGGTTTCTGCTGGGAAGAAACACACACCTCAACTATGACAATGTGGCCTACTGTGATATATTGGCTTGGGCTAGTGGAATGCACATCACTCGTCAAGAAAGGAGGGTTTTTCTAGTACTGTATATATCGGCTTTCGCTTTTCGCTCGTCGTTCTTTTTTTCTTGTCTTCGGTTCACCTTTTATCCTATTCCTATCTCTATAGCTATCTATGTATGTCGCAACGGACGATACTATAACAAATGTAGCGCTTTCGAAATCTCTCTGATGAAGGGTCCGTTTCGAGCTCAAACTGTCTCAAGACTCGGTATTTGTCGCTCAGCCAAGTTTTAACTTGAAGAACAATCCCAATGGTTCGCGTTAAGTCAATAGAAACGATTAAGAAATAACAGGTCCCGAGATTACGCCTCTAGCTATTCATGTCACTGACGCACTCCCAAACGCCCTTCAAGTTCTCCTTCCACAAGGTCACCTTTCCATCTCCACAACTGACCGCCAACAAATTTCCCGCCAAACTCCACGACACCCTCCAAACAACATCCGGGAACTTCCCAGCCGGGCTCGTCGTCGTCGCAGCAGCAGCTCCAGGCACAGGCGAAGTCAACGCCGACGAAGGATCCAAAGTCGTCTTGACCCAGGAACCAGTAGGCGTATCCTTCGTCCAAATCAAAACCGTCTTGTCTTGCGACGCAGTAGCGATGTAGCTACGAGGCAACCCAATGTTGGGTGCCCATGCGACATCTCGAACCCAATCTGCGTGTCCTTCGAGAATCTCTTCTTCGACCCAAGATTGGGAATCTTCTCTGAAGCCCCAAATTTTGACAAGGTTGTCACACCCGGCTGTAGCGAATCGTTTGGCGGAGGGAGCGGATTGGGCGGGGGGTTGACCGGGGATGGGTTGGGATTGGGATTGTTGGGGGGTTATGAGGGAACCAGGTTGGACTGCTGGGGCCCAGGAGACGGCGTTGCAGCCAATAGCGTGACCGTTGAAGATATCAGCGACCCATTGACCGTCGTCTGTGTAAGAAAAAATGAGGGGTGTGGGCTTATCACCTAGAAAAGATATTATCGCGCACCTTTGAAAGTCAAAACAGAGATCTTTCCATCTGACGAGGCACAGGCCAGTATGGGTCCGAGCTCATGAGGTGCCCACGAGATTGAGTTCACTAAAGAGTACAGAAAGGGCATCAGTTTGCAATCCTTGCTGAGACGACCAACCAGAAGACGTACCAGACGCGGTATGCAACGCGTGCTCCCTAACCTTCGTCCACCCCTGCCCTGGCTGTTCCTTCCAAATCAACACTTTTCCATCATACGAACACGACGCTAATATCTGACCAAACTTGGGGTGACCCCAAGCGATCTGCCAAACAGGTCCTGTATGTCTTCATAGAAGAGAGCGCAAAAATACAGCAGGCGAGGTGACAAAGACCATAAGAAACAATTAAGAAAATTCGACGTCAATCGTCAAAATTCAGATAGATTATAGCACACACGTACCCCTTCAAAGTCTGTCCAGCAGCCAACTTTTGGGAATCTCCATCCACGACATCAAAGACTTTCACTGTTCTATCCGAGGAGCATGTCGCAAGGCGTTTTCCGTAATAGTCCAGTTGGGCGTCATGCTAACCCAGAACGAAAAGAGACTCAATCAGTCTCCGTCCAACTCAACTCAAGAAAGATAGCCACGGTCCAACGCACAATCATATCCTCATGGGCCGTCTCGATAGGCACCGAGTCCGATACTGTTGCTGACGGCTGTAGCATTCAGTGCAAGTCGTCAGTGGGAGTCATCTTGCATACAGACAAGTAGAGGCAACTCACCATGACCGTTTATTTTGGGAGGGAAACTGGGGAGGGAGGAGCTTGCACGAAAACACGGTTGACGACGTGGCTCGGGGAGTCGGGTGTGACAGCGCGTGACCTTGCACGTGTACTTGATAAGCGCTAAAACGCGTCATGGCGCGTCTCTTGGCGCCCGAGGATTTTTCTTCTCAGCGCAGGCGTTAGTCTTGAGGATCAAGATGAGTTGGCCGCTCAGATCGCAAATGTCGTCCGGTAGACCGAGATGTGCCCTTGGAGACGGTACTAATGACCTTCGCGAGTCGAACCCCGATACCGCTACCGCAATCTCGATTGCCAGCAGACGAGAAGCATCATGAAAAGTCATCATTAGTTGACCTTCCATCTAGAACAAACTAATAGAAGTACTCATAGGGACTAGGATCTCGAGTACCTCTATGCCTCAACAAACTCCAGTTGTATCTCGATTTCGGAACGGGGAGGCCTTGACTGAGATTCAGCCTCGGGAGCTTCGGTCTGAAGTATCATATAGGATTATACGGAGCGGTTGTACAACGTTGATTTACACCTAGTTGTATGATTACTTAAGGAGTGTTACGAGTACTACAGGTATCTAAAGAGTGAGGATATAGTAGTACCACGTTAGTTAGAAGTCCGCGCGTCTTGATAGTTGATACATTCGTCGAACGAAATCCCGAAGCAAATGGTGACGCATAAGGTAGGGATAGGAAGAGAAGGAAGAATTAGGTGTAGGTGTAGGACAAGGAGAGATTGAGAAGAAACAAGTCCCAATTCCACGAGTTAAAATCCATAAACCCAAACAGAAGAAAGAAACCGAGCAGAGATGAACAGTCGTTTTACATTCCGGGAGGCGTGAAGCCATTGAGCTTTGGCCACTCGCCAAGTCGGGCTGGGTCACCACCGATACGGACCCACTTTGAGAAGGATGGCGTGGGTCCATCGAGAATGAAAAGTTGGTGCCATCCAGGTGGAGAAACGAAAGCGTTGGGGGGAGCAGTGATTGTGCATGTGGTTCCGGCGCAGGAGAAGGCCGGGAAAATGGTACGGCTACCCATGGAGTTACCATGGGTGCTTGAAACAGCTAAAGGGGTGGAGTTCAGTACGATCGAAACGGGAAGAAGCGTTGGAACGTACAGGCGACGAGTGATACGCGAATATTCGCGGTAGAACCCTGGAACAACTTGACGTTGGTGATGGTATAGGATCCGCCGTAAGCCCAGTCATGGTTTGGCAGAGTGTACTCGGGTTGACGAAGGCCTTGGTTGAGGTAAGGAGGAACATAGACCTCGATCCTGGTCTCCTCGGCAAACCCTGGGGTTTGGGGGTCGGAGCCCGAGATCAAAACGCGTCCGTCGGGAAGCAGAATAGCCTCGGAGTGGTACATGCGGGGAACGATGGTATCGTTGAGGATGGACATTCTCTGGCCGACAGGGAGTGTGGGATCGTAAAGTACTGCATTCAAGTTTGGGTCTTGGGCCAAACCGAAGCCAGCCACTCCCTTTTTGGCGCCGTTCATGATCATGAATGTTCCATCGGGGAGAGCGACCATACAAGGCATCACACGTCGCGAAGGCTAGAGAGCACTTTCAGTCAACCTTCACACTCTCTGGGGGACCAGGGGAACATACCATGCGTTCAATTGTCCACTTCTCGTTGGGTACATCGGGCGCGATGGACACGCAGTTGTCTAAGACTTGAGCTAATGTTGGAGGTAATTAAGAGCGTGGCTCATCGTAAAGCCAAATAAACGTACCAGGGCCGGGAGTTGAACCTCCACATACCAACACCCGAAGGGGATCGGTGTAAGGGGCATGTTGAGGGAAGAGCATCATTGCACCCTCCAGAGGATACGTGCGTCCTCCGTCGACTAAAATTGAAGTTTCGTTATGGTTTTGCGATATGTATCGTGAAAGAATCACCACGTACAGTTGTTGACAGCAGCCGGCATGTTGGGAAGTGACCTCTTAGTTGCGAAGGTCTTCGCATCCAGAGTGCGAGCTTCGTTGTAGTACGCTGGAGATGGTTTAAGCCTCGTGAAGTGCGAAGCTCAGTTTTATGAGACCTACCGATGAAGAGGTCGCCACTGGGCAAGACGGTGATGAATGGGTACAAGTTCCAAGGGTCGGTGCGGGCGAGCCAGTCAAGTTCAATTACAGTATCACCTCCTACAGGCTTGGGAAGGATCTCGAGATTAGGTTGAGGTTTGTCGTTGCTCCCGATTTCGCCTCCGACAACGAGAATGGTGCCATTGGGAAGCATAGCAGCAGTCGGATACCATCGACCACGCTGGAAAGCAGCCTTAGCTAAACATTTCGCGAGATGAGAAACGTCTGGCATTTACCTGAAGCTTGAGTAAGGAGCCGTCTTCCTCCCAATCGTTTGTACCGTTAACTCCGGCGCTACCATCAGGGGTGTACAGACGGACGCCGAACGTCGAGTCAAGCGACCAGCCTCCGACGTTGATCTGACGGCCAGCCTTGTCGGGCAAGATGATACTTCCAGCGCAGAAAACGTCAGTCTTCACGTGCATTTCTCTCCAAGTCGCAGAGAAGTTGTGGGTCAGAGTAAGATCAAGTTCATAAGCACCAGTGGAGTTGGGGAATTCACTGCAAAATTCGTCAGCGTGAAAGTTAACTTGAGGAGGCACCGTAGACTCACGAAGTTCCCGCTTTCTCGAGGAAGGTCACTTTATCGTTGATTCCGAGAGTGGCGATGAGTGGTGCAATGAGACCGGGAACTGGAATGGATTGAGGAGTTCATGAGCAAGGTCAGCCGCACAGAAGACAGCAGCGAGGCTCACCAAAGAACTACGAAAACATTGGTCAGTTGAGAATGACTTGACTATAAGTAATCCATATTTACTTACTTCGTAGCGTCCAGTGTTGGCGGGTTTGTGCCAAACATTGAGAGTTCCTTGCCATGTGTAGAGTTGCATCCGCAGACCTCCACCGCACAGATGAAGGGGGTCTCCAGGGCATTGCATGTTGCACTCAGATTCTGGAGCTGCGACCGATCCATGTGCTTGTATCTCTTCAACGTCGCCGCAGTCTAAACAAAGCGGGAAAATGAATGAAAGTCCGGTTTCAAGTAATTTCGCCACTTACAGCATTCTTGTCCGTATTCCAGACCAGCAGCCGTATAACCGAAGTCTGAGCATTGTTTCAAGCACGCATCGACGGTGTTGTTGGTGGCCCAAATGGTTTGCCAGGTGAATACACGTTCGTTAGTGTCGCTGTAGGCGAATCGGACTGAGCTTATGAACTAAAGATCATCGAGACGAATGTACTCACGTATGGCATCCGGCATATGACCAGTTGCCCGGAAGGCTGGTATTCTTGACGACCGGAACGGGGAGGGCCGTGAAATTCCCTGCCGAGTACACTGAAACACGAGCGGGACCACCACAAGCTTGACTGAGCTCAACTGTCAATCAACTAGTCGTTGCGACATATCTTAAGTTGAGACGTACGTCGAGTTCCCGGCACAACCCATGTTGCATTGTGCTTCAGGTGCAGTGACAGCACCGTTCACCAATCTGTTCCCGCAATCTGGACATCTGTCAATGAAATGTTGCTTGATGGAACAGAGGTAGTCTTACAGCATTCTTGCTATGTGAGAAGTGAGTAAAATGAAAAGAACGAGGTAGAAGGAAGCGACGTACGCCATATTCCATGCCCGCTACAGTAAAGTTCTTGCTGCTACAGGCGCTGATACAGGATTGTACAGTGTTGGTGGCACTAGCCGGAATTACCGTCTCGAAGATACGTCCATGAGCGTTGTCGCTGATCAATTAACATCAGATGAAGACCCTTCAATCGTCCGAACAAATGCACTTACACGTAACAGGCTGTATACTTCCAAGGGCTGGGTAATCCTGAGGTGACCGGGGCTACGGCGTTGCCGCCTCCCACGCCTCCGCCTCCGCCACCAGCGACGGGAGGAAGATCAGTTCCGGTATAATTGTAGACATTCAGCCTGTTTGGTCCCCCGCAAAACTGCGAGGTATTTCCGGCACAAGGCATATTACAGTCCGTGAGAGGCGTGGGTGCGCCAGGTTGTACGATAGCAGTGTCACAATCTGTCCACCGGTAATTAATTAGCAAAACTAGAAATTATGATACCAAAATCAGCCCACTTACAGCATTCACCGCCGTATTCCGTTCCGGCGAATTTGTACCCTGCTTGGAAGCAAGCAGAGGTACATTGCTCAATCGTGGTGGGGTTGGCCATGGCCATTCCATGAGTGAGAGTACGGCCTTGTCCAGCGTTATCGCTGAGTACAGGAGTGAGAAGTGCGCTCAGAACGAGGGAATTTTAATCTATGCACGGACCTATAACAACCAGAAGAAACCCAGTTGCCAACCTTTGGAACGGTACTCGGAGAGGGAGGGGGGGTTTTCCCGCTCCAGAAGACGTTCAAGCGGTTTCCGGCTCCGCATAATTCGTTGTTGTTGCCAGTGCAAGCCATGTTGCAATCGGTGGCCGCGACTTTACTGCCACCGGTTTTGATGTTGTTGTCGCAGTCTGCAAGATGATTGATGGAAGTGTGAACCTCGTGGCGATGCGAGAGGAAAGGCACAGATGCCGAAGAAAAAAAGAGGATGATCGACGTACAGCATTCCTGGCCGTATTCGACGCCGGCGTAAATGAGATTCTTCGAGTCACAAAAGGCGATACATCCTTCGATCGTCATGTTCGTGTTGTCGGCGAATGCGGCCACGTCCAAGGTTCTGCCCGCTCCATTGAGATTGTCACTGAAAATAACACATGAGTGCACTACTCGGACCCGATTGAAAGGCTTGATCGTACGTGTAGCAGCCTTGGGAAGTCCAGTTTCCGGGGAGTTTGCTTGGAATCGACTGGCGCCGATGTCTGAAAGCAGTTGTTGAACGAGCGTGTTGTGAAGCGAGTGTGCACTAGAGGTATGTGTTAGTTGGTTCCGCCGAATAACGGGGATGGATGTGATCGTCGTACTTGTATGAGAGAAAAGGCCAAAGCCGCTGAAAGAGAGTGGAGGGCGACCATCCCGAAGGGAGAAAAAGTCCTTGAGGGATAGGTTTCTTCGCGCGATACTTTATATCTACCATGAACTGCCCCGGCAAGAAAATATGGTGCAGGATCTTGATGTTCTAGATTGAGTGTGCCAACCCTAATCACCCTCCAAGGCCTGAAAGGAACAGAATTAGTTCTTGTTCCGAGATGGAGATGAGCAGGGGTTAACTTCCGAACCTAGCCTTACGTTGCCATTTGGCATTGATAGATTCCAAGATGCCTTACAAGGGCGCAAGCGTTGCACGCGTACAGCTGACAGAACTCTGTGGGAAAAAAGAATGGCCCGGAGACAACACGATTGCTATGTTCCGCAACTTCGGGCGTCTAATTGATCGGGTGCCTTCCAAGTCAGAAAGATCTGTCATTTCGGTTCAGTGCCTTGAAAATAAAGTCATCGATTGGATAGGACTGGAAGAGCTTGAGTGAGAATTGAAAATATCCCCAAGTGAAGAAATGATATTATTAGGGTCTGCTTGTTGCCGTGTCAATTCAACATCCCGCTGCTGGGCGTCCATGATGAACAAATGAACTTTCACTTGCGACAGGGCATAATGATGGTTGCGTGAAGAAGGGAATCGCGTAGACTACTCACCTCAACATAGGAAGCTTTGCTTTGTCTCAAGTTCGTCGCTGAGATATGGTCCACATCCGTGGTTCTTCGGTACCTTCCCGTGGTTCCTCTCCGAACTAGGAACGTTCTCAGCTCCACAAATAAGTATGATCTCAAGCAAAGGTACCAACCTTTCCACGTAGTATAGTGTATGGCTGACAGCCAGATAAAATAGATTTTAAGGAACAAGAACAAGTGCCTTAAAGGCGCCCCGCACGACTGAACGGAGAGTCGATAGTGACGATTGGGTATGACCACATGAAGGTATGTATAGAATGATTAATGAGGACAGTATCGGCGTACCTGTTCTTGACAATCCATCGTTTCTCGATCACGGACAAAAGCCTATGTGGTTGTCGGAACCAGGAGAAACATGACGAAGTGAGTAACAGACTGAATGCTTGCCACTGTCGGTTCCTCTACAAACCCAAAACAAACATCGCCGGAAATAACTGGCCAGAAGAGGATCAATTTTCTCCAGCGCAGACAGGTTGAAGATACACTGCACTCACCTCTTCATGATCAGTTCCCTCTGTACCATCAGCATCAGGCCCTGCGATGATCGGCAACTGACACCGGGTCCAAGAAAGCCACTTCGCGCGCGACAGTGTGATCTGTTGCAACCGGTTCTCGGCGGAGCTGGGCCTCCCAGTAGATTGAAGCAGAACTCTCGACCAAGCCAACCTTCAACGTCAAGGTCACGAAGCTCATGATAACCCTTCAGCCAAGGATGAGAGCGGGTGAAGGTCGGATTCAACTTCCATGTGGTGAGCTGGATCCGCCGGAATATGCGGCGAAGGTTTTCGAACTCCGAGCCAACACCCAGAACGGCAAAAACAGAAATAACAAGACAAAGACGATGAAGTCGAACCGAAGTAGACCCATCGGAACGTCCATACCGAATGCCCACCCCCTCAAAACGGGTACTTTCACCGCATAACTCCAGAGAGGATGACCGGGTTCATCGATATGAAAACGCCACTCTGAGAGGCACATTGCCATTGGGGAGTTCGCTCGGTTTTCTGGCGAGACAGATGGAATTGAGCGGCATCACGTTTGGCATGTTCGAATCTATCGGACGCTTGAGCGCGGGATTTACGAAAGGACAAGAAATTCAAAAACTCAACTCGACTCTTCTGGTACTTCGCTCGCCGTGTCAAGGTTTTGCAGGCTCGCCTGTAAGTACCTGAAGCGGGGAAAGTATGCCCCGTTGTGACAGAAGTTTGTTTTCTTGGAACGCACGGCGATGATACCCGTAACTCCTAGCCTGAGTGGCTCACGCTGTCACCAAAAATACTGCATATGGCCTTCTGGGACTTGATGCCTTCTGCCTTCATTGACGAAAGCTGGGAAGGGTAGATGTGCTCTCCTAAGACGTAGAATAGCAGAACAGGTGAAAAACTCTGAGCACCAGGAAAATTCACCTATGTGCGATACGCAAGGCAGCTTACAAGTTACAGGGGTAGGCTACTTGGCTACCTCCGCCCACCCATTGCTCGAACCCGAGTGAAATTAACAGGGGATCACGCTGAGTGGCGAACCCATCTGTTATGACTCGTACAACTCTCTCTTGGCCCTAATATCATTTCTGGAGTCTTGGAAATTGAGTCTTCCAACGTAGGAGTGACAGTCAACTCGAATTGAAGTGGTAGAAAGTCTTTCAATACATCAGTCAAAGCTGTTGGTAATGAAAAAGAGATTTCTATTAGTGGTAAGGGCCGCATCACCCGCGAGCTACTCGACTTACATATGGAGTCCTTTGCGGTGAAGGGAGAAGCATTCGAAACGAACTCGTGGCTTGACCGTCGCGATTGAAGATCGATTGTGTTGAACGAAGAGGGCGGTTGCGTGACTAAGCAGTAAGCACCATGGTAGACACTTTCGGCATTTGCCTTCGCTTCGTCCCAAACCACCATGGCGACTCTCAGTAAACTTCAATCGTCGATGCCACAAGGTTCATCCTGGACACCCCTCTTACACTGAAAATTATACGCTTGTAATCAAAGACTTTTACTGGATGGGCCCGGGGCCTCTGAGGTTCCACCAGGATGGCGCCAGGTAAGAGACCGGCTATCCTAGATTATCTCTGGTCCTGATTGCTCTTGAATTCGGTTCCAAGCACGACGTTCGGATAGCTCAGGACCTGCTCTGTGCCTGCAGCGCCGACGTAGCCACGGAGGAGCGCACTATTTTATTGAGCGAGACGAACATCGAGAACTTCCAGCACTATGAAGTTCGAGTCCACTTCGTGATACAAGATGGCCATGCATTATCACCGAGCAAGCGATACCTCTTACGAAATCTTTCTGAAGCTTGGATAGTTCTCACTGTAAGCTTGTGCTGTTCAAAAGCGGAGTTCAGCTAATCGACCTGCAAGGGTACGCCTGCTGGAGGACTTTGGATGACCTAACTCAGCTGAGCGTAATAACCAAGTCCTCCCAATTCGGTACATGCATGGTCGCATGTTGCCCCTGTGGGTCCACAGGTCCTGCTTATTTTTACTCTCGATCATTGTCGCTGCGGCTATTAGTATGAGCGCCAGCTGGACTCGCACCAAAAGAGTACTATAATAACCATGGTCCCTGCTCGATAGTCCAAGTTGCACGTTTTGGGCAAATGCCGAATTCGTGTAGGGGTGCCCATACATAAACGCATTATACTTCCAACTCCTCCGCCCTACTTGGGTCGTACATGAAGCGCAGGAAAACGAAAGTCAGAGTCACTGGGCTACCGGCCACCCAACACCTCGCCGTACGAGCGTGCCGAAGACCCAGCCGGATACACCTAACCCTAGGCGCGACTTATGTCAGCTTCGCGCAGACCTCCTATGGGCCTCTTTAAGAGCCCTAGACTACATAATCCCTCGTATCTGATTTCTTGGGAAGGAAGGGAAGCTTGAAAAGTTTCTGAAGGAGGTTGAGATTCAAGTAATTATTGGCGCTGAGACGAGCAGTCCAAGTAAAAAACCGGTCGCGGTGGCGTAGGAAAATTCTGGCGGGGGTCGAAATTCGCAGGACTCTCCTCTTGAAATTTTTCTCCTCCGCCCAAATTTTTCAGGCAACGGTAAGGTTCAGCCTATGTCGCAAACTTTAATTTATTGATCTTTTCTCCATTCTGTCACCCCCACTTCTCCGAAATACAACCCTCATTTCCAACCTACTGGATTGCGACAATGTCTTGCAAAGGCCCTACACGTCACCCGAGCAGCAGGAATGTCCGCGAGCAGTGGACAACAAGCAGCACCGACTACATGGACTGAACCACCATGGTGTGGCTGGATCGAAACGACAGGCGATGCTCTGCTTATACTCGAAGCTGCTCGACGAGGTTTGATACCCCGAGTAACTCGACGACTGGTGGACTCGGAGAGGAAAATGATCACCTCTGGCTCAGTGTTTGTGTTCGACGAGGATGAGAGTGGGATCAAGCGTTGGACTGATGGTTTTTACTGGAGCCCAAGTCGTATTCTCGGAAATTTCCTGCTTTATCGCGAGACTGACAAGAAGACAACTGGTCGCGGACGAGGAGGCGGCAGTGACAACAATTTTGAAGACGAAGGAAACACCCTCAGTCGACCTCGAGATGGTACCATTGGCTCTGACCGGCAACGAGAAAGAAATTTAGTCGGGAGTTTGACCAACAATCCCAAGTTTAAGACAGATGGGCTCATGAAAAAGGCGCGTGCTTGTGCTGTATTTTTGTTTCTTGATTTCTAACTTCATTTTGAAATAGACCTTTTCTTTAACCATTGGAGGCGTCGCTCAGCACCTCATTTCTTACTATCGCGTTGAGGATGTTGAAAATGGACGGCTGCGATCACCATCATCCCTCCCAGAGCTTGCTTCACTCGCAATCAGCCCTGAATACCTTGACAAGACACATTTCCGTAATCCCCCCAAGGTAGAGATCGGCCCGGATGGGATACCGCGTTATCGAGGTGAGGCAGATGATGTGGAAACTGGATTGGGGACTCGCTCTCCGAATCCTCCTTCGCTCCCCGTTGGACCTCCGTTACTATCTGAGGGCGTAGTAACGGATACTCGAGGCAATGCCGGGAAGCGACGCTACGAACCGTATGCCCCGCCAAGCGTCACCAAACGTCCTCGTAAAGGATCGTCAGATCACGAACCGACTCCGTCTCCTGTAGCCGCACCAGTAATGCATAGCACTGCAACCCAGCCAAACGCGGATATACCGCAGCTTCCGCCTGCTATGCCTGTAGCTACCACCCCACCAGCGTCTAGCCCCCAGCCTGCTCCTGCACCTCCGCAGACTCAATACCCGGAATCTCATTCGCAATCTACCACCCCTCCGGTTCAGCAAGTTTCTTCGCCAGTTCAGCATCCCTATTACTATTATCCAGGCTACGGGCCTCATCCCCACATGTACCCTTATCACCAAGCTTCCACGTCTCCACCAGCTCAGGCAGCTTTACCTTCACCTCAGTCCGCGCCGCCTTCCGTTCCCAATCAATCCTCATCTACCGCTCATGCCGCATCACCCGTTGCGTACTCTCCCGGCGCTTCAGGATCAACCACTGTGCCTTACCCGTATGATCCAAATGCCATGCCTCAGCAGCAGCAACAGCAGCAGGTCTACTACCCTTATGGGTACTATCCATCGTGGACCGCTTCATACGGGTATGCTGCTCAGCATCAACACCCGACGGCGGCATCTGGAACAGACAGACCGGTCGACAACAGTAGTGGATCCTCATCAACTCCGACGTGATCTGTGAATCCAGATGCCGCAGCGATCTTTTCCTCTCCTTTTCCTTTCCCTTTTTCTTGGGTCAAACTTGCTATCTATCGTTGTTTATCCTTGCTTTGAACCTCCTGTATCATCTACTACCATCTATACCTTTTGGGTCGATAGCCTCCCCACTTTGAAAACTCAAAGTGAGGACGCCACCGACCCAGGTTGTACTTATCGTTATTGTTGTTCTCGGTTATTGTCACTATCTGTTGTACAGTCGTTTGCAGCTCGAACTTTAATCCCGTAGCTGTTAACAACACAGTAGTACCACTAGTCAAACGGATATATTATTTCTTGGGTTAAGCACGGTTGTTCATTTCATTGAAGTGTGCCTTCTTGGTTCAGTGAAAAGTTACAGACACGAACGTTCATAATTCATCTGTGCGTAGACGGGTATATCTAGGGGTACATATCTACCTATTAGTTCTTTTCATTCGGTGTTTGAGGTTTTACGCCCAGGATCTTATCAGCTTCCGGCGTTCCGGCGGCTGGAATGTCATCTCTTAAGGAGACCTTGACAGGCGAAACGCCCTCGTTGTAAGCCATCGCGAAGATGACATCCATATCTGGGAGAGGCGGTCAGCCAAGTGTCCTATCGAAACGGAGGAAATTTCGGCGCACCTTCAAGTGACCTCCCGGCAGTTTCTGGGAAGAAGAGATAGACGATGGGTATGATGAAGGCGTTCAACACCGCGAAGACTATGTAGGTCCCGTAGTCGATGTTCTCGAACGCAGGTCCAGTGATCATAACCACTACGACGGCCAGGACGTTATAAGCCCTGTGAAAAATGCAAGAAGATCTAGATGCGCACCCATAAAGTTGAAGGTCCAATTGCTCGCGGTACTCAGCGCGTTCGCTGGTCCTCGCATCCTCAGCCCAACAATCTCCGCCGGCTGTAAGTCGAAGGCAAGTCAGCCTCTAAAGTAGCAAGAAAGAGAAACACGATGGGTACTTACATACAACCAAGTCATACCCAACCAGCCAATGGCGAAGAAACTGTTGAAGACGAACAGCAGAACGGCGCTAACAATCTGGGCTGCGCTGTTGCTCTTTGGCAAGCTGCCCAAAATGGCCAGCAAAACCATAGTCAGACATTGTCCGATTGCCCCGAACAACATCAGTTTCCGACGACCGATACGGTCGATGATGAAGATGGCGATGAGCGAGGCGAGGAAGTACTCAGTCCCATTACAAGCTGCTAGGATACGGGATTTGACGTCTGAGAGGCCCAGTCGCTCGAAAAGAAGGGTCTACAAGAGATACAGCGTTTCAGTCAAACGAAAGGATGGAACGGCTTGGGAAGACGAACAGCATAGTAGGTGATCAAGTTGATACCAGTGATCTGCTGGAAGCACTGGACAACGATGCCCAAGGTAACTCTCCTGAAGTTTTGCGATCGACCACCAGTGAAAAGTTCGCTCAACGACGACTTCTCTCCGAGTCCGCTCTCGGTGCTGACGGCCTCCCGTATAGCATGGAACGTTTGACGTACTCCTTCATCGGAGGTTGGCTTGTCGTCCAATGCGGAGATGACAGCGAGCGCTTCAGCGGGGCGATGAGCCTTGAGAAGCCTATAACAAATCTGGGATGAATGGCGGAAAGACGGGAAAGACGGATTTGTTAGATAGGGGTGCTGACCATCGAGGAGATTCAGGTAGCTATTTTAACGCAGAGCGCGAGGTCAGACTTGGGTAGGGCATTGAGATCATTGGCTCACGAAAGGAATGCAAACGAGCATCACAATAGCAAAGACGATTTGGAGTGCAATGGGAGCTCGCCACTGAGACGAGTTCGTTGCCCAGAAACTGTAGTCAAGTCGTCAGTAAGACCACCTCGAGGCAATTAAAAAATGGACGACGAACAATCCGAAATCGATCCACTGGTCAAGAAAATACGGTCAGCAATGTCAAAGAGGGTACCAACATGGGTAACGCACGTATCTAGAGGAGTAGAGTTTCGGTCACTGAGGAATACACGCTTGGAACCGGCGAGCACTTACGAAACCATGACACCGAAAGTGATCAAAGCACCTTCCACCATAATTAGACTACCACGCTTGGCCGCGGGCGAGCATTCTGCGTGATAAGAGGGTACAGTCGAGGTCTTGAATGGGTCATTTCAGTCGAAGCCACCACGCCAGAGGGAGTCGAACGAACGTTTAAACCATTCCCGACACCAGTGACCACGCGCCCAACAAGCATCTGTGCATAACCGTAAGAGGTTGTCTGGAGTATCGCTCCGACAATCATGATAATGGCACCTGTGTAATAGCAGATCGCGTTAGACGGGAGAACAAACATTGAATAGGTGTACCAGCTGACCAAGGACCATCGTTTTACGCCTCCCTAGCCTGTCGCCTAGCCAAAGACACGATAGGGCACCCATGAGACATCCAATTTCCTAACGAGAATGGCGATATAAATCTGTGCCGCCAGTTTGCAGACTTGCGATCATGACCTACATATATCGCGACTAAGAAACTCTGTAAGGTGGCGTGGTTTGGAGGCCCGTCATCGGCTGTTTGTGGGAATACTTTCGTGAACTATGACGAAGGTGTCAAGAATCGGTAGAGTGATAACACCTTCGTTGCATACCTGGGATGCCGTTAACACTGCAGGGAAGAATCGTTAGAGGAACAAGGTGAAGAGCTCGTTGCTGAAATCAGCAGTGTACGCACATGCAGACATAACACCCTGGTCATAACTGCGAACGAAACCATCAGCAATCATAGTGAGGATGTGAGCTGGAGAATCGACATACCCGAATAGTGTGAAACCCGTTCCGCTCACGAAACTCAACGCAGCTGACAGCTTCTTTCCCCTCAGCGTCATGTAGTGTTGTTGTGCCTGCTCTTCATAGTTCGAATACTCCGAGTCTTCAAATCGTGACTCTGAGGTGAACTTTGCTCGTCCTTCATCAGTGCTATGGCTAGAAAAGTTTTCGGCAGAAGGGCGGTTGGTCATCGTGGCGTCGTGTGGGGAGAGCTACAGCTGACGCGGGGGTGGGGAAGACGTAGGGTTGAGAGCTGAGCCGCTCCATCGTTCTTTTTATAGATCCCCTTGAATCCCCTTGGGTTCCCTCTAGTAGCCTCTACATATCCGGATCGCCGTGATCGACGGATGCATGTTCTCGTCTACAAATTCGTGTGTGTGAAGGTGGAGCCAAATCGGCCGTATAAGCGAAGGCAACTTGGGAGAATGAAGAACTTGACAGTGACTGTCCTTGACGTCCCCCTCTTACTCTCATAGGATATTGCTGTCAGGCTTCAGTGTTAATGGGATTGTTGAGGAGGAGCAGAATGCTTGCATCCTTTCCAGAGAAAGTGAACTTTTGTGCCGATGCAAAGCAAACGAAAGAGTTTGGGCCGCGCCGCCACGGGAAGCAAACGGGAAGATGGGACAGGAACGGGGCGGTAGTATGTAGCTTCAACTTCCGGAGACTCCACTCTTTACAAGTTGACGTCAAGTAGACCATGCTGCCAGTGAATGAGGGTGCTTTTCAGAGCCCGAATTGCACCGCGGTCCGCTGGCACCTACGACGAGGAGCGTTGCGTCTCGAAATTTCTGCTTTGAGCTGCAGTTCTGAGTTAGAAGAAACGTGAATGAGCAGTTACTTTCCGACTACACGACAGGACACCACCACTCGTGGTCTGTGATAATAATTTCGCTAGATCCTATTCCATGCAATTTCGAGTGGCGATCCATCGTGATTTCATTCGGCATCGAAAGTGGGTGCTGGCGCCGCGTTCGGTAAAGCCAATCCTGCTTGCCCGTGGAGTCCAGTAGGCAGGAAGTACAAGAGGAAGAAGATTGAAGCCAGGATGAAGTCTCTCCCAATATTTCTCTCGGCAATGATGTGACATCATAAAACGTGGCATAACTTCGGATTCTGGGTTTTACAGCGCCTGGACTTTGGTTTCTAAATTCTGGAGGTGGAGTTCAGAGGTCCGTTTCAGATCCTTGCATCCGGGAACTATTCAGCCTTGCTGCAAGAGTGGGCTGATGCTTGCTATTCGAGATCCAAGTCATCATCGGCGTCCTCCACGTTTCCCCGGCTCAGCCAGGCTTAGACTCGCGCGCCCTGACGGTACCGGGAAGACGATCGTTCCCTGTGTGTAACCAAAGCACATTAACAGGTGTTACAGCACCATGATGCAGGGATTTGAAAGATTGCTTGATGCCTAACTCGCTGTCGATGATAAGAACGGAACCATTCAGCAACATAGCAGCGGGAGGATACCATCGGGCTCTGGAGGGCCATGAGAACTTCGTAATGATAGTATCCGATGGCAATCTATCACACAGAGGAGCGCCATCCGGTCGGTGTAGATTGGAACGCCACGAAGACTGGTTCCATCCTTCGGGGGAGAGCGCGTATATTCAGGTACTTTTGAACACGAAGAGTTCATTTCGACGTACATTTGTCGCCACGCTAAGGAATGTGAATGAGACCAAGATCAAGTCCAAAGGCACCTGTGAGGTATCAAATGTCAACGCCACAAATAATTTATATCCCTCTCGGAAATGAAATGTAATATAACCCGAGCTCAGCTTTGCCTGAGAATAAGAAATCTGTCACCGATTACGACCATACGGAAAACCACCATTGTAGCCGAGAGGTGGGCGAGCCACGACACTCCAGACTCGAATGCACAAGTAGGACGTACCCAGGTACTACAAACACAGAACGGCGAGACAAGACATTGAAAAACGATCTCAAGCACCGAGAAACTAGAGATGCCAGCATATCAGAGCGTATGAATGAGCGCAACACGACAACGAAGCCTCACCTGGCGCTTGAACGTTTGAAAACCTGGGATCAATCCAATTTAGCATCAAGTATGCACCACATCGTCGACCTCGCGTATTGCAAGTACGAGCTCAAAGTTTCGAGACCTAGCATTTGGTTAGTCGAGAGTGAAGCGTGGTCAAGTAGCTCTCATTTATCATCAAGATTCATGTTCTCCCTCGATACCTCAACTTCTTCAACGAAGTCACAGTGGCGTCCTTGCTGTCGAGCGCAACCGACAGGAAATTGTGGCGTGAATCGTTAATGTATGAACACAATTTGTAACTATCTCTGTGCCAATTCCGTTCAATTTGGAGGATGTGGCATGTACCGTTCATTGGCCGATGAGCGTGGGGGTGGGATGGATTCTGAATACGAACTTCTTGAACGCGATGAGGTGGCATTTATGCTAGGCCAAAGCTGAAGAACATATTCAGTACTGTTATGTGATTACTAGTGCCAAATTATTACCAGATTCCATTCGCTCTGTCGTGAGTTTACACCAGGAGGACGAATTAGAGGTTGTAGTGGTTCAGGTTGAAGTCGCGGGCGCCTGTGTCATGTACGCGTCTCGGCTGGTGGGCGTTTAATGGGACATGGGGAAAGATTCGCAGCATCAGCGCTGACATTCACTTGTACCAACAAACAAGTTAAATACAATAATACTAAGTCCATGTAGTTATACAAGAGGAAATTATGCAAGCTATGATATGAAGTCTATGATGTAGGTATTTGTATGCCACCAGCTTTGGGTCTACAATGTTCTATTTGCAGTACCCGAAGCAACCCAAAATGTAGTCCAAGGAGAGAAGTCAACCAAAGAATGTACATTTCAAAGGAATGGAAGGGGAGGGATTTCATGACAGACCAAGAAAGTTTTCAGTATGAGAAGATCATTAACCAAGGGTTTAGAACGACCTATGGAGAGGGTGTCAGATAGCATGAAAAACAAGGGACGGGAATAGGACGTACAGGGAATAGCAGATGTCCGGCCGTAACGATTCTGTGGGTCTAGGTTAGGAACGCGAAAGGATGGGCTGAGAACACGTCGACACTCACGCCAGTGGTACTATAACGGCCCAAGACGTTGAGGGTATACGCCATCCATCCGGTACAAACGGCAACGACAGGATGACCATCGCGGCAATGGAAAGCAACCCAATGATGATGATATGCCAGTATCGCTTCCAGATACGAGGCACCTCGATGAAGAAGTTGGAACGTTCAACTTCCTTCTTTGTAGCCTCCCATTTGATGTTGTACGAGAACATGTGCGCGAGCAAAGCAGCAGTGAGATGAACGCTCAGGCCACCAAAGAAGAAGAAGCTGGAAACGAAAGACCAGGTCAATCGGATGCAGAAGGAAGTGATGTGGGAGGAACGTACAAGAACGGGACCCAAGTCATGTTTTCGATGAACGAAGACATGATGTTCCGATGCCCAAGTCGGTATTCAAGGATAGTAAAGCCGATGTTTCCTGCACCGGGAAAGACGACCGTGCAGGCCAGCCAAATCTCGAAACTCTTCAAATAGAAACCGTCCACCTCAAGTGCCCATCCGAGAACCAAGTAGTTCAAGAGTGAGAGAAGGGCGGATGCGGCGATACCGTAGTACGAGAACATGTAGGCCATCATGGAGATCTTGTAATGAACCGGTGCACCAGACCAAATGAACGTTCGCAGTTGCTTGGTGATGGGGCCCAGGCGCCACCATTGGACGAGGGGGTTGAAGAGGAGTTCATTGCATCCTAGGAAACGATCAGGGTAAAGTCAAACCCACACGGCATCATGCGAAACGTACCGTATGAATATTTCTGCCAACGGTTCAACTCATCATCAACGGTGAGTGAAACGCCCTCCTTGAAACCGCCTTCCGAATAAGTAGACCACCGAATAATGTATCCCTTCAACTGTACAGGAGTCAGTTATGTCAAGAGATAGAATGATCGAGACGTACCTGGAGACGCAGCGCCATATCGAAATCTTCTGATACGTTCGACTCAGACCATAGTTTCTTGACACCATCATCCGGATCGATGAATGCCGCATCCTGGATAGCCGACCATCGAAGGAAAGCGTTGTGCCCGACGAAGGGAGCAACCTCTCCGTTCGCGCAACTCATCGAAATGCACTTGTTGATACGGCGAGTGAAATGCGCGATGCCATTCTCGAAGAAATGATGGGCAACCTGCATGACATCTATTCACAGGTCATGTTCGAGGTCAACAGATATGCCAAACGGCAGAGATAAGTTGCAACACAGCTTACCGGATTCGTGTTGGATGATAGCTACGTCGGGGCACTCGGCGAGTTCACGCGCAGCATCTCTGAAACAGTCCTGATGAAAGGGGGGTGAGTTGACTTGACATCTTTGGGTGATAAAGTTCGAACTCACCTCGGGAACGATGGTGTCTGAGTCGACGATCAGAATCACATCACCCATCCGCAAAGATTTGGCGTTGCAGGCCCAAGGTTTCCATTTCCTCCCGTTTTCCTCGTATAGTTCTTCGATCGCCAGGTTGAGGGCCTGATCTTCCAAAGAGAGGCCATTGAGTAGCGCCGCTCCGGACTTTTCCTGATTCTCGAGTTCGATGATCTTCTTTTCCATCCTGAGGGACAGAGCCAAGCCGTAGTTCATGTTTGAGGCTTTCTTGAAACGACCAGCCCGTTTGAAGCCATCGGGTTCGTTCGAATGGCCAGGCCGAGCAACCCAACCGATGTTATGATTGGAATAAAACTGGATACGTTTCTCGCGTTCCTCGGGACTGATAAGCTGGAGACCATCGTCGTGCACGAAGATAGCGGACGTTCCACCTTGACGCGCGTACGTCTGCATGGCCTTCTTGAGGGAAAGGACGGACGGTGTACTGGAAGAAGAAATTGTATCAGTAAATAGACCACATCGGAAATTTCGACACGCCCATCACTCACATAGTCTCTTCCAAGCTCTCTTTGTAGACCGGGAGTTCTATCGTCACATGCGGTAGGTGTGCATCGACCTCTGGGTTGGGTTCAGGAGCTATCGCGGAATAGTAGCGGGAGTTTTCATGATACTGGGCCACCGGTCCGATGCTAACGATAGACTGGTCAGAACACATAACACGGGGGTCACAATGAGAAATCAAGACGTACACAAACGAGATGTTCGTCACGATCTGGAGAGCGAAGAACTGTGGGGAGGCCCAAATGAGTAAATTCGCACGCAAGCATTCGAAAGTCAACTCACCAGGGACACGCAACACAGGAAAGGGCTGGCAGCGAGTAACGCAAACCTTGTGGTACCGTTGTCGAGCCTCCATTCTTGCAGAAGTACCGAAAGACCGCTCCCCACGAAGACTATGTATAAAGCATTAGTAAACGCCATGAACCACAACCCAACCGAGGCTTACATAGCGATAGCGCAGCTCCAAAGCCACCGTAGAAAGGAGCGTACAGACGAATTGGCCTTTGCTGTTTAGTGCCCTTCTCAACGTCAGAGTTGGCCACGGGGCTCTTCTTCTGAAGCTTCCAGCTCCAGTTCCATCGTGACTTCTTCGGCGTCTCTTTCGGACCAGCGGTGACGGTGGCGGGACCTTCTAAACGCGTGGGTTCCTTCTCTGTGAGATTAATGTCCGAGGGCGCTGATGACGGGGCTATGGACGCTGACCCCGAGGTCAGGCCGGACGATGATGAGGGGACGCTTCGAGACCGCCAGACGAGCTTGATGAGCTTGGATTCGAACTCAGAACAGAGGTCGACAATATTGTCCAGATTATCAGACCACACGACTAGCACGCGTTCATCGCGCTAAGACGGGTGTGAGCATGGTGAGAAACAAGTTCAAAAATTCAATAGACTCACCACGAAGGCACCACATTGCTCTTTGTCCGCGTCGGCTAAATGGCTCATCGTCTCGAGTATCTGGATCCGGGTGCGAGCATCAAGGTATAAGGCATCGGAGTCCTCGTTTCTGTGATAGAACCTTGAGGGAAGCTGTCGACATAGAATAAACCAGCACGTACGCCGTTGATAGAGCAGCATGAACGGCTGCGCTACGGAGTTTGATCGCGACCAATGGATTGAGGGCACGAACAGCCGTCTCAAACGGAATCAAGAATCGATTCTCATATGGGAACGACCGAAATTGACCGGGCTCCAAACGAAGACAGACACCGGCTGAGACGTTCTCAGCACTGGGTTTGAACCAGGCGTCTCCTTGGGTCTATCGTGACGATGAGAATGAGTGATGATGAGTGAACAACGAACGGGAAGACACTCACACGCGCCCATAGGAAGTGGAGGACGGCATCGTAATTATCATAGTCCATGACCCTCTAGAAAAGACCGACTTGAAGCTGAAAGAGAGGGAGGGAGACCCGACGCGTGAACCTCGAAGGGCGGTGATTCCAGGAGAGGTGAAGATGCGATGGCAAAGGGGATCATTTAAGAAAAATCGGATATCAGCTATCCAGGGGAAGTTCCTGCAAAGCAACAAGTGAAGACAGGCTTCATGGGATCATCGGAATGGAGTATTTTCTGACAGGCCGGGCAAGAATCCTTCGGCAATTCGAGGTACGTTGCTCCCGCATGTGAGTTAGGCCAGGTTCAATCAGACTGATTAAGCCCTGAGCCGATACGATCTTGGGATTTTGTGATTCGATGATGCCAGATAGCTTTTCCTCCGTCCAATAAAATAACAGCACGGCTACCACGGCAAATTCTACTGGCCTCGAGAATGCGGGTTGTGCTGCCGTAAGTTGAGAGTTTCCCATGGTTCCTCGGATAGCAAGAATTATTTTCAGAGCTCCTGTTGATACCCCATCAAGAGTAGGAGGCTATGGGACGCTCGAGGCCAGCAAGCCAAGCCTGACGGGTTGCTTCAGCCTTCAGTACCGAAGAAATGCGGAAATGATGTTGCCTGGGTTCATTGCGCCCTGATTATGAAATTTCCCACGAGAGATTTGATCCTCTGTATCAAGATCTTGACAGGTTTTCTCAGTGTCAGTGGCAGGAAAAACATGTAGCAGAAGAAAGCGAAAGTACCTGGCCGATGACAACAGACGACAGACAGATGTATTGAAAGTTTCGTGACGCGACTGCGTGGTGGCGCGAACATCGATTTCAAGCGGAGTTCAAAGTGCCACAATGAGCTCAGCGAGACCTTAGATTGCTCAACTCGACCAGGAAAAACGGCCAAAGTGTGGTATTTCTCCCTTGATACGATAAGTATGAGAGGAGATATGCAAATTCTCGTAAAGCCCAGCTGTTTCCAACTGGGATGATAGGGGATATTCAGGTTGAAACTTGAAAATGACGCACCCGGGTGCAGTCCGTGAATGGTTATGGCCAAGTACGGACGATAAGGCCTGCGTCTGCGTGAGTCGACACGAGTAATACTGAGATACACAGGCACACAGTGCAGATAACAAAAGAAGACTGTGATAGTAGAGAAACGACCAATTTGAGTTGAGACTTGAACCATCTCTTGAACAAGCCCCGCATTGAACGGCATCGTGGAGGATGTGGTCAGAATCGTCGCGCTCGGGAGTATATAACAACCCGAAATGAAAGCTTGGTTGCCTCTAGAGACTGACGTCTTTTCATTTGAGGTTGCAGTTAGAGCCCGAGACCTGCTATCGTTAGTGCTATGAAACAGATACTCACTATTTTACCCCTCAAGAACTCCCACTGAACGGTAGAATTTACAGGACAGGAACCCCTCTCTAAAAGAACGATAACGGCGAGGACATTCATTCAGCCTGTATATGGACGTAGAGTAATGAACAAAGATAAAGAACCTGATATTGCGTGGTTCCCATTCAGGAGGCACATAGTAGATTGGTGAGGTCGACAAGTGAATAAATCAATGTCATCGAATCGTCACAGCTGTATTGGGCGAGAGGCACATTGTCCCAAGAGTAGCTGAAAGACCGAAGCAGAGAGAAAGAGACCACGATAGGAAGTCAAATGTACTGTTGGTGGGTGAACTTGGTTAGATTCTGAGCGCAAGCGTTTGTGACTCACTTGCGAAGCGAAGATACACGCTTTGCTGCAAGCTTTCTCGCCTTCTAAGCCATTCTAGATTGACGAGAGGTGGAACGCACAGGCGTCATCCAATTTATCCAGGATACTGGACCTCCGTGATTTTGTGATGAGGATCGGTTCCTTGGCGAATGCCTCAAGGGCACCTCATTGGTTCCCTAGGTCTGAGGCTCGGTATAGATAGAAAATAACAAGGTTCATGGGAAATGATTGCGTCCAATCCTATCCAAATTTGTAAGTGATTGTCGTCTCGCATTCGGACGGCTCGGGCGGATTGGTCACTGAATGCTTCTCGAGGGCCATCGAGCGGCGGACTCTGCTTCAAATGTTCTCCTGTAACCGCTCTATAGCCTCGAGAAGATTACCTCTGTCAGCAGAGCATTGCCGCGACATAGCACACACCTGCGAAAATATCCTATCTGATTCTTTAAATTCTAGAAGACCGAGTTGACGTTTCGAGCACATATAATTCAACCGGTCCCTGCGTATGAGTGCGAAACCCTCCGTTGATTTATGGGAATACGATCGCAATGCGAAAAGCCGTTCTTTGCAGATTGAGCCGTGTGTTCACTGTCGTGACAATCCTTGGTCAAGGGTAGCTTTCTTGATTTCTCACGGTCGTGTCTTTATTCCCTCCCGCGTACATTCGGAAGTTCCTGAAAGCAAGACTTTTTTCGTGGTTCTTGTGTTCCTCCGTCACGTTCCTACTTAATTCCGAACTCTGGAATCACCGCCTGACGCTTTCTGACGCCTCATGTCCGCAGCATGTCGCCCACTGCATGTGGCCCATGGGCCAATTGTTCACAACTTTCTCGTGTTCTTGCTTGTCGGGAGTCCAGACGGCCTGGAAGACCTGTTCCGGAACGAAGACAATCATTTAATTTGGCGCGGGGCCGTTTGATGAGCTTGGGATAATCTTGGAGCTCGCCCTTGGGACCTTTTGGGACCCTCAACTTGCACAATCTGTGCCTATGCCCTTCAACAACCGCACCGGGCGTCATGTAGGAACACATTCCTGCTTTCTAAACCGGTATTTCATTCACGTCTCTTCCCCTTGTCTCGTTATCAGTTATGTACACAGTACAGCACTGGGAGATGACTTGTGAAGTGCAAGCTTTACACACAGGCAACACACAGGTTCATTCCTGACGTATCATTCTGCCAACCCATCCCGAGCTCATTCAGGACCAAGTCCTGTTTTCCGAAGCAACGCATGGAACTTGATAGAAATACATATTGCAGGAACAGGTTTGTCATAGAGTTATCTGATCGTCAGCAACTTCTCTTCATCCGCGTTTGCTCGCTCCGGGTTTCGGTTTAGGCAAAGCACAGTCGGATCCTTGTTGATGATGACTGTGATAGGGTTTTCGACTCTCGAGATCCCCTCGAGCACTTAGCTAGCTCATCAACACAGCAGAATCAGTACGCTTAATACCGGCCATCTCAAAGGCTGAGAAAAAGACGGTGCGGCCGAGGTAAGCAAGTTTAAGTCCCTAATTACGCCGCTCCGAAGATAACGTTAATTTAATTTCGACCGTGTACAAATGTGCAGATGCAGGAAAAAGATCGTTCTCTTAGATCGCTTACCTTTCCCGGTTCCCATCAATGTCGAGAGCAAGCTGAAGGCCAGGTACTGATGGTGTAATTTTTGTCACTCAAACCAGGACCTTGACCTTGAGGGCAGCAGCTGACAGCACGAACGGTGGGTTCGGCTGTATCATCGTGTATGAAGATGGGAACAGAGCTGACCATAAGTGCGTCCCTTCTTATAAGGCGCTCGTGATATCTCCCCAGCTTGATCTACCGCCGCATCCTGTCTACGACCGCGCCTTCCCCTTTATTTCTCTCAAAATGACTGCATCACGACCGCCGCCGATCCTTGTCCAAGATAGTGCAGTTTCCCGGCCTCAAGGAAGACTTATCGAGAATGTCGGTCCGGATGGAGAGATTGAGGTCATATATCCTGTCGCATCTCAATCGCGACAAGCCCCATCGTCTCCAGGGTCACCGCCTGAGTCCCCTCCTATAACACCTCGCACTCAAATACCCAATCCGATAGGTTCCTTCTCACTCCCCTCCAGCACGATGAGTTTCTCTGGCGAGCAACCCTATCCCGAGTCCGGTATGCGTAGCGGGGTCACCTCCCTCACGGGAAGTATCGCTGACCTGACCCGTATGCCATCCTTCTACGGTACTCGACCCTCCAGTTCTGGACGACGAGAAGCGTTTGCATCCCCGCCCTCAAGGCCGTTGACCATTCGTAGCGCCCCTTCTCACGTGAAGGGACGACGAGAGCGACCCAAATCTACCATGTTGGTGGATGGCCCAGCTTTGCATAAGCCCTGGATGGAGAAACGCGATCCTTACACGCGCATCGCGTACTTCATCACCTACGCTGTCGCCTTCCTCGGTATCGCGGGTAGCGCCATCAAGTGCTATTTCGATTACAAAAATCTCCCCTTCATAACGGAAAACCTCTGCCCAGTTCTGGACGAGAGCTTTGACAGTCCTGACGGCGTCTTTGGGGACAATGGCAAGTTCTTCCGAGAGGTGGATATGAGCGGCTTCGGGTGAGTTTCTTCTCGTTATTCTCTTCCGACGGGCTCGGATGTTCAACTCCATCGTGTATAGTAATGGGGAGTTTTCGATGGCCACCGGATCAGAAAACAATTCCTTTGTCGCCAACGGGAACCTTTACATCCTCCCGACCTTGACCTCGGACAGTATCCCAATGGATGCTATCCTCGACGGACACGTCTACAATATCACCGACTGTACTTTTAACATTACGCGTGGAGCGACCTACACGCAGTCATCCGTCAACACCCCCCATGCCCTGGGTACCTCGCCCATTGGTACCAATACGTTTGACGCGGAAGGCTACTATAAAGCTTGTTCGGCCTACAGCAATGCTACTGAAGGGAGGATCATCAACCCCGTTCAGAGCGCCCGACTAAGTACTCGAAAGAGTGCGAGCATCAGATTCGGCAAAGTCGAAGTCAGGGCGAAGATTCCTACAGGGTAAGCGCGTCTCCTTTAGGCTTTCGAGATATCGGTAACTCATCGTGTCGTGTTGTTGACAGTGACTGGGTGTGTGCTTTTGACGTTCAGGTGTAAACTAACGTTCAATCAAACTGACCGACCCGCTTGCTCATTCTAGATGTGGCCCGCTATTTGGATGTTACCCGTGGATAACTCCTACGGTGCGTGGCCTTTAAGTGGTAAGTGACTATTCATATTCTGCAGCACCCTCAGCTAAATGTATTACTTACAGGGGAGATTGATATAATGGAAGCTCGAGGCAACGGCCCCAACTACCCCCGACAGTAAGTAGCGTCTTTCAACCTAAAACTTAGTTCGCATCTCTGATCTGTATCTTCTTCAGAGGGACGAACTACGTTCGCGGTTCTCTAAATTGGGGACCGACGCAGTGGTTGAATGCCGTCGCAAAGACCTACGGATGGTGGAAGACCAGAAGAGGCTCGTATGACACTGACTTCCACACGTACACCTTAGAATGGACACCAAGATTCATGTGCGTGTACCTGTTCTCATCGCGACCGTGAGCCATACTAATCGGTGACTCTACGATCCTTAGCCGAATTTATGTTGATTCGAGGCTTCACCACTTGCTGGAACGGAAAATGAGCTCGTCATTTTGGGAGCTGGGCGACTTCCCCACCGTCATCCAGAATGGTTCGGACGTGATAAACCTCCAGAACCCCTGGTCCAACGGGACGAAAGCAGCTCCATTTGACCAACGTGCGTAGTACTTGTCCTCTGTCCCCCATTCCTCCTGCTCATTGGACGCTTCTTGCAGGCTTCTATCTTATCCTCAATGTAGCGGTGGGTGGAACCAACGGGTGGTTCCCGGATGGTAGTGAAAAACCCTGGCTGAATGGCGCAACGAGTAAGCTTTCTTCTAGGTGACAGCTGGCTCGTTCGGAAGAAACTGATTCTGTCCACGCCCCAATCTTCCCTTTCCAGCTGCCATGAAAGACTTCCTCCTTGCACAGGATAAATGGTACCCGACGTGGCCACAGAGCCCTGAGGATCGTGCGCTCGTCGTGTAAGCGTTCTTCGATTCCATTGCCTTGATTACTTCGAAGCTAATGTGACTCCTTTGACAGCGACTACGTGAAGATGTGGGAGCTATGTTAGGCTCGAGGCTCGCGGGTCGCCACTCCATATCCCCCTAGATACAGATAGACTTCATTGGACACTTGGACATTGATACCATACTGATTATTACCATACTTCTACGAGTGCTTAAAATCTCTATTTTATGTGCGCGACGCCGTTGTATTTGTATATACGCCAAAAACACGTTCTTTACCGTTCGGTCGAAGGTTTTGTTGGTGCGTCTGGGTGTATACCGTGTATTTATAGTACTTACCCTATTCTATTCGTTCTATCCTTTGAACGGTCTTACATATGTGGCTACCGAACTTGGAACTTTTTTCTACCCGATAGTCGCGCCACGGTTCTGGATTCCCGTTTCACAGTCTTCCCTCAGAGGCCGCTGGAAGGTGGTATCGAAAAGGATCTCGGGATCCTCATCGGTGGAAACCTTTCAAGTTTCTGAATCCGAATCTTCCTTCTGAGAAACGGCGGCGCATGTCACGGAGACAGGCATTGCCTACGGTTGCTGCAGATCAGTGGTTCATGTCTTCACTTACAAACGCCGCAAGTCAGATCCACAGACTCAAATTTTGCTGGACTCGTACAACTTAGGAGTCAGAGAAAGCTAGTATCAAACGCACCGGCACTCTTGAGCTTCATGGTCTCTACCTGTCCACTGCCTCAATTCATAGGTTGAGATGCAGAGGCCATACCCACTCTGCTGATGATTCTATTACATTCAATGTCAGGAAGCAAATGGAAGAAAACGACAACACTTCGACTACATAAGCATCAAGAGATGACGGCCAACGGCCTCCAAGGAGGGAAGATACAGCCCCTCCATACCCTACAAGATAACAAGGCTGATCTCTTAATCGACTTCGACAACCTGCGATCCACCCTGTCCTCCCCCGGCTGCTCCTCCTTGATTTTGATTCTTGGGCGCTTTGATGACGAGATCGAGTTGTTGTCTGTCAAAGAGGGATAGTCAGTGGTTAGTCCGGGTAGTGTACGCAGGCAAGCACAAGATCTCACAGTTTCATCCTGTATAGCAACTTGCCCGTCGTCCGCTTCATCTCAACGCCTGTCCTCAGTGCATCCACGAAGACCTCTTCTCGCCCACCACCCCTATCTTTGCCCTTAACCTGAAGCACCTTCCCTTGACTATCCACCCGACCCTTGATCCCACCACCACGTATCAAATTGACGACGAACTCCTCTGTATCCTGAACGGACCACCCAAATGCCTCTGCCATTCGGTCTAGCTTGACGGTGCTAAAAGGCGTGAAATATAGCGTGACAAGTCTAGATCGCGTGAGAGAGAGTAGAGTAGGAATGTGCGGGAACAGATGTATATCGAGCACATGTCGGGTGTTGTGTTTCGATAAAAATTCGAGAACACCTTTGAAGTTGGAGGACATGTATGATTCGACGATTTCGCGGATGTAAGGTTCTTGTTCGATGAACGCGCTGAACGGGAGGTTTTCGATGACTTGTGCTTTGAACGCTGATCGTGAGAGGGAGGCTAAGGCACATATGACACCGTATATGGCGATATCTCCTTGGGAAACAAGCTTCAAGAAAGTCTGAACAGGTTTGAAACATTTCGAGAAGGCAGTCACATACCTTCCCGAACCAGTCACCCAGCCCACTCAGCCTGAGGAAAAAGTACGCAGCTCTCTCATAGTTGCCCTGGCTCAACTGTGATAGGCCATTCGCGAAGTCCAGTTTGGACCGCAAGACGTCGATATCGGGAATATTTGCTGGGGCTTTCCTTGATGATCCAGCTGCAGCGCCAGCGGGTTCCTTATCCTTTGAAGCATTCAAGGCCGATGTCGCACCCTCGAGAGCGCTTTCCGCCTTGAAGATGTAAGTCGGAAGATGGGCATAGTTTCTTTGCTCAATGAGCAACTAATGTCGAGTGAGCTAGAGAGCCCAGAACAGCCAGAAATCCCATACCTCCAAGATCGAGATACAACCATCTAGGACATGCTGACTTGTCGTACAGAACTCTCTCGATTTTGTCCAATGCTTCAAAGCAGCAGGATAGTCCCCAACAGATCGATAGAATTCTGCGAGGTCGCGATGGCCCATCTAAAAATCCTATGAAACATACGAACCAAGTAAACAACACAAGAGACGCACTCTGATACTCTCTTTAATCATATTGTTCGAGTAAGTTTTCAACTCTCCCTCGAGCTTAATCTTCTCAGACTGGTTCTTCTTGATGGTTTCGTCTACCCACTTGCCGTCCAACGCAGGCATCTCCCCGATTCCTCCCTCAAACGCATTGCACAATGCTTGATAAACCGTCGGATCCCGACCTTCCTGAATCTTCTGAACCGCAAGCACGAAGGCTTCGTGTGCCAGAGGAGGGCATACACTGACGATGCGTATCAAGCGGTCGATAGCTGTGCGTCTAGTATAGCTAGATATGTAGGCGTCGAGATCCAAGTTGAGCGGCGCTGTTGAATCCGCGGTGAGCACTGGCGCTCGTGGCTGAGGTACTGTATTGGTAGAGGTAGGAGGTTGCTCGTCAATATCCATCTCGACGTCGCGATCCATTGTCGATGTAATGATGGTCACTGTGGTCAATGAACAAGACGCGTGGGGAGACGCGATGACTCTGCCACCGAATTTGGTATGTCTTTCTCACAGTCATGTATGACACAGCTGCTTACAATGACATAGACACCTTGAGTAGCTACTTACAATCAAGTTGAAAGGGAGCTCTTTGACATTCCGATGCCCATCTAAAAGTGTGCGGGGGAGATGTATACTGTGTCACTGAGTATTTTTTACGGGACTACATGGTCTGATAGGCTGCTCCGCGGCACACTGTGTCGGATGTCCGAAGGGGAATTTGGCTTGTCCAAACTCAAACTCAAAGTAAGTTCAAATGGCCATTGTAAGCGATACAGAGCTATCAGCTCTTGACTATGAGAATGAACAAGTATGAAGTAGACAGATATAACGACAGCCGAATCGTAGGGTATACTGAACATGTATCTCGAGGCGGGCCGTCCATATAATGACACTAGAGATCGTCAGAAACGTGAGGGTAAATTAAGGACGTTGATAGTCTCATGGACTCTTCAACGGGGTATTATATCAGAGATGGAGGTGTTCTAAACGTTGCAAGAGGACGGGCGAAAACTCAAGGATAGTCGTCGAGTCAGATGAACTTTAGAATTTTGTGTTTCATCTTGCCCATGCGTCTCCCCCAACATAAGTCTCCGTGCATCTGCTGTTTCGTTAGTGGGAACTCCCTGACTTTAACCTGGCTAATCTCGAGTTCAAATACCCCAGTCCCCCCTGGGACTTACTAGGCATTGCCGGAAGCTCTCGCCAATGCCTGGAATGAGAGTGGTCTTGTGAGTAACTCATCGATGTGAGCGAGCTGTTGCGTGAGCTTGGCAGTGGGCGCACGGAAGTTGGCTGGTGACTGTGAACACGGGGATAAACGCTCGAGTGGCCTTCGTGGCAAGATGCAAGATGCTGCTGACTGGGCCGCAATGATGGCGGTTTCATAGTGTTGTGTTGGTTGAAGTCACTGAACGTCGGGTGCGCGAATGATGTATCAGAGTAATGCACTCTTGATTCACCTTGCCATTGCGACATCGGTGGACCTGAGAACATCTCCCCTCTTAACGGAGGATGGTTTTGAAGATCCCCAAGCCCATGATGGTTTGGCATGGCGTAACGTGATGATGTGGGAGGTGGGTAATTTGAGTACGTTGGCGAAATCGCAGGGTCATGGCAGGGAAGCAGAGGAGACTGTGATGACTGGAACAAAGGGGACCTCGGCTGCGGTCCGTCGAATGAGCGCGATTGAGAAGCCTGAACCCCAAAAGTCTCTGCATTGACGGTAGCGACTTTGAGATGTGAATGAACATGTCCCGGCTTGACCCCCGGCAACGAACATGTCACTAAGCCACTCAACCAAGGATCACCGGCACCGCTGTCCCCTTTGGCTGTCGGACCCTGTCCGCTCACGATCCGGTCGTACTTGCTTCCTTTCCCTCTTCCATTCAAAAGCTCGGCCAAAGAAGATCGATTGCGCAGCATGCGACTAAGAGCTGGCCTGGCCTCGCATGGTAGAAGGCAAAAGGCGAAATCGACATCAAGAAGTTCGAAGGAACCAAGGAAGCGTGGCAACATGAGATAGACGAACATGACCCCGACATTCCATATATCGACTTTCTGAAGGTCACTATCACCCCCGGCGCCGCTGCTATTATTTCCAGAGCAGGGAGAGCCGGTAGATGTGTCAAAGTTGATGATTTTGACCACGCCATTCCAGTTCATCAGGCAGTTTCTGAGCCTAAGCTTCCCATGGGCGAGGCCGAGTGAATGTAAGTATTCCACGCCATCACATATCTGACGAAAAATGCAGTATGTCTCTGCACGATTCGTCTTTTTTGTCATGGCGAGCGCGTATAGCGTATATGGAACATATTCCATGATCTGGAAGGATAGGT
>JANHQD010001077.1:0-32493 GCA_024721195.1 Marasmius sp. AFHP31
TGTTGTCCAAGCAGCGACTCTTTCATGTTGACTACCGGGGAAATGATTTCCCTGGGCCTTCCATTCCGTTGTTTCGGAGTCCAACCTTTTGGTCAGGATAATAGGAGGAGCGGCGTATCAGTAATATGGTATCTTCGGGAGTTATGCAATGCCAAATATACCGTAGGACCAAAGGGATGGGATGTCGTTGCATCTACACATCACTTGCGAGTCAATTGTCAACATCACGTCGCACTGACTAGCAGCGGGGGTTGCTTAGGAGTCATGGACACTTGAACCACGGTCATTTTGCAATAGCCGGCTCGGGATGAAGGAGGATGCTAGCTTTTAGGTGTGTGCCTATGACTCCGAGGCGAGACTCACCTGCCAGGCTTGACAGCCGCGGTACTGCACCGCCGCCAAGTGCCCTTTTGAATTCTCCTTCTCTTCCTCATGCTGGGTGTCCACGGCCCTCATCCCTGCAAATTCAACTGGACAACCCATTTTGTAACTTTTGTGGGAGTAAACATGTCTTTTGCGGATCGTAGATCATCATGAAGACGAAGTACAAAACCCGCCGATTTGGCAATCCCAACTAGCTCGACACCAACACCCCGCCGACGACCTCAACATGCTCACTCCCGCAAAGGCTGTTCTCATTGCGAATATCGTGGAGTGTATAATCTACGGTGAGAGGAGACCCTACTGCAGGGTGGACATCCGGACTGATGATTTGCGCATAGGAATATACTTTACTGTCTTTCTTCGGACAGTGCCGGTGTTATGCCAGAGGATGGCCCCAGGCGTTGTACGCGCTTATCTGGCTGGCACTGCGCTTGCTCTGTTTGCCTTGATAACTCTGGTGAGTTACCAAGATGTTTTGTCTACAGCTAAGCTGATGAAGAGTGCAGAAGCTGGGTGTAGATATAAACATTGCAGTGGAATTCTTCACCAAGGGTGGCACAACTCCATTAACTGGCGAAGAGGCGAAACTTAGCTCCGGGACTTATGTGGCCCTCATCACAATTGCTGATATCTTCATTGTGAATACCACCGTATATAAAAAAAGACTCGTCTAACTGATCCTCAGGTTTACCGCGTCTTCGCTGTGTGGACTCGAAGTCTAGTCGTGTCGGCCATTCCTTGCTTATTGGTCATTGCTGGCACCGGTAATCTTTTCTTGCCGACTCGCCGACTTCCAGTACGTTCACTAATCATGTTTGGTTTCCAGTAAGCGGTGGGATGGTGGCTGCCCGCGCTAGCCAGCTTAGTTTCAAGGAGCCTCAGGCTTCGGGCCTTCTCACTACCTTTTACTGTATCACTCTCGCCCTAAACGTCCTGTGTACTGGTGTGTGCTCCAGTTACTTCTTGAGGGCATGCTAACTTCAACATCTTTGACGTAGCTCTCATCGCTTTCAAGCTCTACATCGAGGAACGTCGAAACGAACTTTCCTCTTCGCTGAGGTTAAGATGGACGTCAGTAGTAGTCATAGAGTCGGGTACGTCGGAACATAAACTTCTGGTACATGCCAGGCTAACACTTTTGTCCCTGCTCGCGTAGCTGCCCTCTACCTGGCCTGCGTCGTCGCGGTTGTCGTCTGCAACGTCGTGGGGGCCGACAGCGTTCATATCATTATTCTCTCATCGGTTCGTCGTTGCTTGAGCTTGCCAGACCAATGACTCTAATCCGAGACCCAACAGACACCTTCTATTGTCGTAAGTCGTCGTCTTATATACCGGGCGGCTGCATTCAACGCATATTCATCTTTGTCAGGGACTAACATTCTCCTTGATCATTTTCCGCATCGGATCCAGCGGCACGCCACATAAACCATTCACTTCGATCGATGATAATAGCCGAGGTAGCGTTCTCCAGTATACGACAGAGCTTGAACGGACCATCAACAGAGATGAAGTCGGTCTGAGTACACCGTCAAACAGTCATACTCGTGAGAAGGTCACCGTAATTCCGACAAGGCCCGCAACCGTACACTTGAAGTCGGTACCCTCCAAGTATGCACTGACAAATGATATCGAAAATCAAGCAGGACGGGATACTATGAGAGAGTATCGTCAATGACACCGTTGGCTGAAGTTGCCTCACCCGGTCATCCTGAGTAGAGTACTTGTTATCTTCTGCTTTCGTGATCCCCTTTGTATTAGTAGTGACTTTCGGCAATACTTCTTCCTTTTGATATCTTGTTTATGAGCTCTTATTACAAGGGTGGACTCGGAGTAGGGTTTTCAACGACTTTCGTGGCAAGTTCAATCAGTGAACTTAGAAGTGCTATTGCACGAATACTTGCCCGACTTGCACCATCTATCCAATATATCAGTGCTTCTATCGCTACCAGGACCATCTCAGACACAAGGAAAACAATTCAGATTTTTGCTTTCCTTCACGGAAGTTGTAGTTTTCTGTCAATCGTGCCACGCGACACGCGACGCGCTTGTTTGTGCAAATTCCCGCGTAAATGTTGGCTCTCCTCCTCACGTTCGTCAACCTCTCGAGTCTGCCGGAATGGTGTCATGGGTATCTGGGTGATTGATTATGCCTAACAATTAATATGAGTGCGTGACCTTTGATTTTTACACGTATAACTTCCTTAAAGATCACAGTAGGGGCTCGACTTTAGCTGGAACTTGACTTGAACTCCTACACGAACCAGTGTCGACGATTTTAGGATCGGTTCTGGGGAGATCCAGCCACTCATCGCAAACTCTCTCCTTGACTTGACAAGCTCGGGCAACGGTCAGGGAGAAATCATGGTTGAATGCAGGAGACGGAACGGCACTAAAAGATATCAATGTTGAAGTCAAAAGAGGAGGGAATGAAGGAGGTTATGGGAAAAGATCGGTCCTTGCTATCGCTAGCGCGTCGGCTGCCTCCAGAACTTCTCTCGAGAACTATGTATCTGGGTGCTAAAGGTTGATGTATTCACCGACTCGACGATCCCCCCCCGCCCAGCTGCGACTTTTCTGAAAGAGCGTGATTGTTGGCGGAGGACGTTCTGCATCGATGGAACAGCAACAGACGGCGCTAGGTGAGCAGCCTGAGCTCCAGCACTGTCATACAGTGGGTCATGCATTCATGGCTTATTTCACGTGGAATAGTTGTCAGGTAATCAGTGACTCATTCAATGTCGTTGGTGACTAGCTGTATGATGGCATATCCTGGTTCATTCCATTTGTTCTTTTCGCAGCCCAGCCTCCTCGCTTTCGGTCTCTACTTAGCATTGTGTCGCTTCGCGGAGCTACTGAAGGCTAAATGCTTACTCTACAGGAAGGGAATAGGACGCCACCGATCGACATCGATGCTTGCAAGTCGATTGGACGGATCGACGGAAGTCGCTCGGGAGTCGAACTTTAATGAAGCCGCGAACATTGAGACAGGAGTCCTTGAATAGAGGGGGCCGTTACTACTGTAAGTACCTTCTTCTTATGTGCGACCACTTGAGGCCGGACTCTTACGCAAAACACACCGCCGTAAAGCACCTTTCCTTCCTCAGGCTCTATCATGCCGACTGCCCACGGTCCTCGTCCCTGCAAATCCAACTGGATGGTCGATTATGTGACTTTTGGGGGAGTGAACATGCCTCCCGGGGATCGTAGATCGTCTTGAGGAAACAAAAACCCGCCGAGTTGTCAATCCCAGCTCGACTCGAATCCACAAACATCAACCCCCCGCCCCATAACTTCACCATGCTCACTCTCGCCAAAGCTGGTCTCATTGGAACTATCGTGGAATGCGTCGTTTACGGTAAGAGCGAGTCTGCTGTAGTGTGGAGATTTGGCCTCACGATTCAAGCATAGGGATATACTTTACCGTTTTTCTTCGGACGGTACCCGTGTTATGCTGGAAAATGGTTCCGGGCTTTGTACGTGCTTATCTGGCCACTACCGCGCTTGCTCTGTTCGTTTTGATAACTCTGGTGAGTTCTTGAGGTGTACCGTGTTACCTCTGTAGCCATGCTGACGACATGTGCAGAAGCTGGGTGTGGATATAAACATCACAGTGGAATATTTCACCATGGCCCATGGCGTGAACACGCTCACTACCGAGGAGTCAAAACTCAGCTCCGCAATTTACGTCTCTCTCACCATTATTGCCGACATCTTCATCGTGAACCATATCATGTTTGAGAAAAATGACTCGTCTGACTGACCCCGATGGCTAGGTTTACCGCGTCTTCGCGATGTGGTCTCGAAGTCTACTTGTGTCTGTCGTTCCTTGCTTGTTATTGATCGCTGGCATCAGTAAGCATTCCTTTCAGCTAGCGAAAGGTTCGCCAATTGAAGTTGGCTTCCAGCAAGTGGTTCACTGGCGGCTATCAATTCCAGCGAGCTTGCTTTCAGGGACTCCCGATCCACGAGATTTCTCATCACCTTTTACTGTATCACTCTTGCTCTGAACGTCTTATGTACTGGTGCGTAGTTGATTCCCTTCTCCAGTGACGTAGGGATGAGCACTTATTCACCCACGACACAGGACTCATTGCTTTCAAGCTTTACATTACGGAACGTGAAACTGAGTTCTCGTCTTCACTGAGGTTAAGATGGACCTCAGTGATCGTTATAGAGTCGGGTACGTCGGAACATCGAGTCTTCTTGCACGTGCCGGGCTGACACTTTCATACTTGCTCACGTAGCTGCCCTCTATCTGGCCTGCGTCATTGCGGTCGTTGTCTGTAGCATCGCAAAGGCCGATGGTGTTCATCTCATCGTTCTATCCTCGGTCTGTCTTTCGAAAGTCTACCATACCAAAGATGATCTAACCCGAGAGCTTACCAACAGACGCCTTCGATCATCGTAAGCCAACGCCACATATACAATCTACTGACTGCATCGTTCAACGCATTTTTATTTTCATCAGGGGCTGGCCTTCTCCTTGATCATCGTCCGTATCGGGTCAGGTGGGACCCCGAACAAGACATTCACCTCAATCGAAGATCTCAGTGGTAGCGGAGGTAGCATTCTACGGTTCGGGACACAGCATTGGACCGTCAATGGAGATGAAGGATACGCGTTGCGTACTCGGTCAAACGGTCAAGATAATGACAAGGTCACCGTGGTTTCAGCGACGCCCACGACCGTAAAGCCGAGGTCGGCGCCGTCCAATACTGCACTGACCAATGATATCGAAAATCAAGCAGAGCGGGATATGGGAGATCATCGTCAATGATTCTAGGGTGGATTTCCCTCACTCCGTCGCCTTGATTAGAGTACTTGTTCGCTTTTATCCTCTTGGATCATCTTCACATTCTAACCATACTTCTTCTTCCTCTTAATTATACGCTTTTGTCACCAGAAAACGTTAAACACTGTCGAAGGGAGAACTCAAAAGGGTGCTCACAAGGAAATGCTGGTGTTGGCAAGCTGAGGGAAGGAGTAGTCCCGCCACTTTTCTGTTGCCTGCCTATATATCCGATATTCAATATGGCCGGTCCCAGAGACCGGTCCGGGTCCAGGAATTAGTAACAGTGACCGTGATTAGCGCTCGGTCGTGTCTTTCATCTCCCCTGCATTCACCAATGTCATAGTGAGTGTTTATAGATGTGATTTACGTGTTACAGTTGATCTACAACAGTGGCAGAGAAGATATCATAGAAAACGACTCATAGATTACATTTATCCGATCCAACCCGCGAATTCAAACATCCATCGCCTTTGCCCTTCTGCGAATCATCATCGTCTGTTTCCTTGGTGGAATCTTAACATCTCCTAGTTGTTCGTTAACTGGGCGAGTCACCATTGGTTGGATCTCGTAGTTGAGTAGCATGTTTGCCATGATCAGCTTAAGCTCGTTGGCCGCGAAGAATCGGCCGGGACTGTTGCGATTAACGTGATCAGTATCTAGATATCTCAAAAACGGGCATGTTGGATAGTCTCACCAAGAATGGATGCCGTGGGAGAATGTCAAGTAATGCGCAGACGTGGAAACCATATCTTCATTCGTGGTCGACAATCCCTGTTCTTTGGGTCTGGAGAACCTGAAGGCATCGAATTTATTGACAGTCGGACCATAGTACTTCTCATCGAAGTGGATTTGTGCCTGTGCAACACCGACGGTCGCCCCCTTGGGGACCCAAACACCCTTTCCTTCCTTTCCGTTGACAGGAATAACAATACCATCGTCTTCCCAGACTCTCCTTGTGACGGCCGAACCGCCAACACAAGAGTACCTTCCAGATTCTCGGAGAGCACTGTCGAGTCTGACGAGCTTCGCCACAGCGGCTTTGGACCAAACGCCACCATGCTCCCGGTAAACACGCTCGACTTCCTCCTGGAGCGTCTCGACAACATTTTCTGAAGGGTCTGCGGACATTATGTCGAGAATGACGTTGGCAGTCGCGATTGTAGAGGTGATGACTGCGGCGAAGTTGAGGAGAAGGATGCGGTAGGCGAGTGAATGGGCTGAGGTTTCACTTTCGGTGGTGCGTCTGAAAGACTCTTGGACCATCCACGTAATCAGATCGTTCTGACGAAAGGCGCGGTCGGTGCCAGATAAATGAACGAGACAGGAACGGAAACACTTACGGGTGCCTCGTACTTGAACGTCTTGTCCTCGCGTGCACGGGACATATTTGCGAGTCGTTCCTCAACGAGAGGAAGAGTGTGCTTCATGCTGACTCTAGCGTCACGGCGGTTCTTGTACGTGACAAACCTAGAGACGTGGCTGAATTTGGGTGAGGTGAGTAAAGACGTGAATTACGCTAGATCAGGATACTTACCGTTTCAAGAACTTCGGGAACATATGCATCATTGCACTGCTAGCCGCCACGTCCCAAACCCACGAGACACATGCCTCGGTGTATTCCTCGTTGCGACCTGTATCAAGAACTCTCGATATGCAAAGAAGGGGAGAAGAATCTGGAACACTCACAAAGATCAGACCCAACAAAGACGCTATTGGCTGCCTTGACCACAAGCCTGATCGAGCTGTCCCAAACGCCAACCTCCCTCCATTCACCTTCACCGCTTTTGACGAGATCCTCGGCACCGAACATTTCACTCATGGCAAAATCGACTTCCGTACATATCTTGTCATTGAGGGTCCCGACATGACGCGTTAACTCGCGCTTGATCATCAAGTCCAGCATGTCGTTATTCATGATCTCGGGGTGTGCCGTAGTGTAAGCAAACTGCATGTCCTCGAATGTGCAGTCTCTAGCATTTAGAACATGTTCGGGTTCATGTGCAAGCCAGTTGATCAGGGAGGGCGGGACGAGGATTTGAGGACCCTTCGTCCATGTCGGAACGACAGAGACCAAGCCCTTGACGGAATACTGGCGGGAGAAGGTGAGTCTTTCGAGTCCTTCAATGAAAAACCGTCTTACTTGCTCATAGGCCTCCGTGAAGAGCCTAAACGAGTCGCTGGCGCCACGAACGTTAGCCCGGACCGAGGCGAGGAACTCGTCCTTCTTTCCGAGGAAGGGCAGTTCTTTCGGGAGAATGGACTGTTCCCTGTACGCTTTGAGACTGGTCACTGTGAAGAAAAATAGAACAACAAGGACGATGAACACTCCCAGGAGGCCAAACAAAGTGATGGATAAAGTGAGAGGAGAAAGAGAAAAAAGGGTCAATGCTACGGGCATATCGAAAGAAAAAGATGAGCAGAAGAAGGCGGAGAAGGAAAAGTGAGTTGGTGTTCAGGATTGAGGATCTTGCTTTGTCGAAGACTTTCTTTATAGTCCTGCTCGTCTTCCTGATGTGCTACAATGGTGAAAGCTATGCATGACATGGCGACAAGTCACAATGTAAGGAGGATCTTACCGATATGCGGCCTTACTCGCGCGGGCACAGGTACTACTTGAACAGGGATTTATAACGATCCACGGGTAGTACTGTTTCCAGATAATAGAAAGGTAAGAGCAAAAGATATTGAAGCAAATAGGGATTGAGAACTCTATATACTCTAGTAGACACCACAAGTATTGAGAATAACTTGTCTGAAGCATAGATAGATCCGTTCCGTCACAGCCGTCTCGATGATTCTGGCGATCTAGTGTACAATTTCTAGCACAAAATGACCTATTTTGGTATGGTCGTAGTGTGCTAGGCCTCACCAAAACCCATAGAGCTCATGCGTTTTACCGCACTCACCAGACGATCAATCGATGCTAAGGATTCCTCAAGCCTGCGAGTGTAAGCTACTTAGCCAGATTCCGAGCCATACCGACTTCGGACTGGTACACCTAGGTCTAGTGACAACTTCTGGCCAGTCTTTCAGACATCAGTCATCTCAACCAAGGCCGAGTTAGTCACGTATATGTGAAACGCATAATCCCGTCGGAGCAGATGTGAGACAAGAGAAGAGAGGGAAGGCGATGAGTGCTGATCCTCAGAAGTTGGTTACCAACCACTGAGAATATGTGTTGATTCTACAAAATTTGTATACATTATTGGGGCGCATCCACATCCCTACTAACCATGTATGCTGTAGTGATACGGAAGCTACCTGGCATAAACCCAGAGAGAACTAAATACAGACACATAGAGCTCTAGTATCCGCCGGCCGTCAATTCTCTTAGCTCTGATTATGCCAATTGCCGCAGGGGATGTGATTAATCCCAACGAGATGTTCGTGGACGATAAATCGATAACGACGCGACCCAAGGTGAAATCGAGCCATTCGGATACTTCGGAACTTTCATGCCTAGGATATCGGCAACTATTTTAAAAATAGATCAGCGTCGGATCGAAGGTTCATCGAAATCTTCTCCCACCACTCTGACTCTCCCTGTCTTTCCGTTGATCTCACCTTTAAACTTGAAGATTTTACCAAAGTAATCTGACTCTCGAGGAGGAGGTTTGTCTTGTGTTCTCGGAACGAATGGTCCGTGCGTCTGTTGACAGCCATTTGGCACGACGCGATTTCCTTACTTATACCTGCAGTACATTCGACCTTCCCCATTCTTTCTTTCTTCCCCTCCGCCATTGCCCGCCCCCTAACTCTACCTTCATCTGTGGAGTCCGTCACGAAACACGTGAAGAATGCACTACAAGGAGTCAGAAAAGGCAGGATACCAAGTTTGTGTACAGTGTGGGTCTAGGTGCGACAGGCAATATTCTCGTGTATCACGACCTCAGTGTCGCGTTTTTTTTTTGCTCTCCAGTATTACACGACTCTGGCTCGACTGTCAAGATCCTTCGCTAGGCAACTACCAAGGAGAATAGGCCAGACCCCCTGAATCAAGTATTGTAGATATTTAGACAATTCTATCTATCTATTTGAGTAAGTATCAATGCTCTATTGAAAGACAACGAACAGCGTGAACATCAGAATGCCCGCGCTAGTATACAACAGGCGTGTCTATGACCCGTTTTAGTCCTATTACCCAATCCTAGATAGCTCGAAATCATCCGAAATCGTCCCCAATAGTCCTGTCATTTTCCTGCTCACTGACAATTTTCAGGCGATCTGGGATGAATCTGAATGATTTTGAGCCAGTCCTAAATGGTCCAATATGGCCCACGGTTTTCTGACTGTGTGAATCCCGAGAATGTCAACCATCTCAGTTTAGTCTGGTAGTCGTTTCTCTGCTTCATTCCTCCGAGAAATCTTCAGTATTTCCACTTTAGCCGTCACCCAAACCATCCCTTTGAACACTCGTAGAGCAGATTAGTCGCTCGGCATGAAATTTGGTTTTGTCAAGACTCAAGTACTCAACAGTCGCGACTCCACGCGACGCGTTTGTTTGTTCAAGTTCTCACGCGCGCAATTTGACTCTCACTCTCACCTTCACTGACCTCTGCCCGAAGACTCGGAGGACTGTAATGAATCTCTGGACCTCGTGATAATTCGTTGCACTAATCAAAAGATTTGAGTGCGTGGGTCACTGGGTATCTCCACTTTTCACGAGCCAAGGCCACTCACAGATTCTAGTCGACTTTAGCCATTCAAAGTCGTCTTACAATTCGGAGCTTGGACCACATGAATTGTTAGGCAAAACCCGACATGATGGCATGTTCTGGCTCTATCCGGCTGTCAGCATGTTGCTAGGACTTCAGAGTCCCTTTTGGCTTTCAAAATCAGTCAAGAGATCTTCTACTACAAGAACGGCATCTGGTCGGTATTGGTTCATTTTCAGAAGCTCTTCGAGGCTAAATATATTGCAGAGCCCTAGAAATGAGACGCCGCTGATTCACACAGGCGCTTGTGAGTGAACGGACTAGCTCGAGAGTCAACTGTTAGGCTCTCAACTTGTCACGAGCGAGGCAAGAGCTCTTGAGCGGACTTGCAATGAGATAGATTACGAGTACCGCTGTGAGCACTTGTGTCTGCCCATGAGAACAGACTCTGACGCACTCCCTGCCAAGCCCAAGCGCTTTCCTACGCTCCTCGCTTGAACTGCCCACGGCCCCTGTCCCTGCAAATTCAGCTGAATGAATAGTCTTTGACTTTCTGCGGCATAAACATGCCAGCCGTAGATCGTAGATTGTCGTGAAGATATAAAATTCGCCAAGTTGCCAATCCCAACCCTCTCCAACCAACCCCCCCGACTTCACCATGCTCACTCCCGCAAAGGCTGATCTCGTCGCACCTATCGTGGAGTGCATCGTGTATGGTAAGAGGGATGCTGCTACATGGTAAAAGTTTGGGCTTACGATTTGAGCATAGGGATGTATATCACTGTCTTTCTTCGGACGGTTCCTGTGTTATACCAGAAAATGGCTCCAGGTGTCGTGCGCACTTATCTGGCGAGTACGGCGTTTGCTCTATTCGCGTTGATAACTCTGGTGAGTTTCGTACATACGCATAATGTATGCAGTTAAGCTCATGCCGAATACAGAAGTTGGGTATAGATATGGACATCGCGGTGGAACTTTTCACCACGAATGGCGCGTGTTTGTTGACTACCGAAGAAGCAAAACTGAGCTTCGGGGTATATGTCGCCCTCACCATAATTGCCGACGTCTTCATCGTGAACTATATCGTGTTTGTCAAAGAAAATGGCTCGTCTGACTGACCCTGGCGGCTAGGTTTACCGTGTCTTCGCGGTATGGTCTCGAAGTCTAGTCGCTTCTGCCGTTCCTTGCCTATTATTGATTGCTGGCATCAGTAAGCAATCCTTTCGGATTGTTAGAGGTTCACTGATTATCTTTTGATTTCCAGTAAGCGGTGGGCTGATGGCCACCCGGTCCAGCAGACTCAATTTCAGGGAACCCCAGGCGTCGGGCCTTCTCACCACTTTTTACTGCATTACTCTTGCCCTGAACCTCCTATGCACTGGTGCGTGTACCAGACCCTTCTTCAGCGTGGGGAATGTCCAATGGTTCACCCACGACACAGGTCTCATTGCTTGTAAACTTTACCTCTCGGAACGTCGAACCAACCTCTCGTCTTCCTTGAGGTTAAGATGGACCTCAGTGATCGTTATAGAGTCAGGTACGTCGGAACATCGAGTTTTCTTTCTTCCACATGCCGAGCTGATATCTCCACTCCTGCTCGCGTAGCTGCCCTCTATTTGGCCTGTGTCATCGTGGTCGTTGTCTGTAACGTTGTGAAGGCCGACGGCGTTCATACCATCGTTCTCTCAATGGTTTGTCCTTCTAACCTCTTCTATACCAAAGTCAACACGTCTAATCCGAGGGCATACCAACAGACACCTTCCATTATCGTAAGCCATCGGCTTATAATTATATGCAGCCCTCTGCCTATATCGTTGAATGCACTTCTGCTTTCGTTAGGGATTGACTTTCTCCTTAATCATCCTCCGTATCGGGACAGCCAAGACACCAAACAAGACATTCACCTCGATCCATATTAGCCAGGGTAGCGTTCTGCAATTTGGAACAGAGCACCGGACAGTCAATGGAGACGAAGCGGTCGCATTGAATACTGGGTCAAACGGTCAAAATAGTGAGAAGGCTTCGACGATGCCCGCAACCGTACAGCATAAGTCAGCGCCCCCCATTGCCGCACCGACAGACGATATCGAAAAACAAGTAGGGCGGGAAACTGTATCGCATTGACACCATCGAGCAACAAGGATGGGTTACAATGCAGGATGGCCACACAGAGAACAATATAAGTGAAAGCAACATGCGCGAAGAAGACCAAGTAACTGAGAGGCGGGGGAAACCCTTCAAGAAACGGCAGGACAACTACTCAACAGCAAACCTTCGTATGAGGCAGGCTCCAGATCGCAAGGAGCATCCGTGCTGGATTCATTGAAGTCGATACCCAAACCCGCCTCGGGGGATGCCAGTATTGGCGAATTTTCATCGCTATTGGAGGTGTCCACGCAAATCTGAACCTTCGAAAGGTCACGGCGCAATCTCAGTATATAAAACTCCATTTGTCGTAGTATACTCAGAGGTACTTGGACATTTGATTTTGTGGATGTGATTGGGAGCTGACGAAGAAGCTCAACACGACCAGTACTCCCAAGGCCCTATCGCCATCTAAGCCTGGTTTGCAGCCACTTGACTTCTTCCTCCCCATGGCAGTAGCCATACTATGAGTTCCCTCAACGTTGTTCCCTACCCGGTATTTGCCTAGTACCATCTCAGCATATTATGACATCAGCGCCATTCCGATAAAACAACACACAGCAGTCGTCCAAGATAAATGAATCGACCGTATCATGACTGCTTCCCATTCCTCAAACTAGCAGCTACCGCGTCATAAGGGTTCACCAACGGCAACGAATCCTTCCCACCATCATCCTCTTCTCGAAGATGTATCCTCTGAGGAGCCGGCACCAAACAAGGAGGAGGACTTGACGAAGACGAAGGAGAGGGGGGCATATAATCCTCCAAAACGGATCCAGTAACGTCACTGCCCATTCCAGAATCCCTACTCGAGTTCCGGGACACGCTCGGCAGACTAGTACCGTCGTGAAACGAGGTACCGACTTTGATAGAAGGCAGGCAAACTCGAGTTCGCGAGCTTCGTGAGGAGCGGGAGGATAGAGACGGCGGGCGGGGCATGGAGTACATAGACGAGTAGTTCTGAATTTCGATGGGCCTCGATGTTGCAGAACCATGACTCCATGACGAGGTGTAGGAGACTTGAGAGCGAACTGAGGAAGACCGGTGAGAGGAGCGACCACTGTAACGTGGGGGAGGTGGGTAACGGGTATAGATGTCTTCGGGCTGGCTGGGCGCTTCCTTTGTCGGCCACAGTGGTGCAGTAGGCGGCATGAAAAGAGGGATTGGAACTGCTTGCACATGCTGCATCGCTCCGTACATGCCGAGTCCCGCTATGCCTGAACCGTTGGCGGCTTTCCCAGCCTGAAACGCGTTCTCGATGTCGTTCAAACTGCTATCGGACTGAGATTTGCCAGAGCGGGACAATGCCTCTTTTATTTTCTCGATATCCGCCTTTCGTTCCAAGCCCAGAAGCTTATTCTGTCGTAGCGCAACAAATGTTGCAACGAGGAGAATGGCACCGACGATTGAGATCGGAACGGCATAGGCAGCAATAGGCGGACCTGCATGAGACGCTCCCAGATTAGCAGTGTCTCTGGCTGGCGCCGCGTTAGCGAGAGGGTCGTCTGAAATGGGTGAAGTTGTGACTACGACGAGTGGGGCTGAACCTCCATCAGAGGCGTTGCGACTGACAGTCAAAGGTGTTTGAGCTCTCCTGTCAGCGCTGGGGGAAAACTTCTCTTCGTTTGCAGCAGCTGGTTGTGCAGATCCGGAAGCTGAATGGAGCGTAAGCGGGCGCGAAGCCTTCAAGAGCCAACACCGCAACGTACGTGATAAGGAGAAAGAGGGCGACTGGCTGACATTGTCAAAGTCGTCCGTCATCTGAAGGTGATAGCCTTGAACGTCGGTTACATTTGGAATCGTTCTAAATAGAGACGAGAACATTGAGAAAGGCATCAGCGAGAGTTGCAAATGAGTCGCACTCACAGCGAGACGAAGTACACGCCGTTATCCTGTTGTACTGTAGGATATGTCTTGGCCCCGCATCTTCCTGACCCTCCATTATTGTCCTCATCGCGAGCACGGATGTTCGACTGGCCTGCCCCAGTGCATAGCTCGAACGACGGCGAGACGACCGCTTTGCTGGCGGTCCATTTCCCGACGATATTGTCACCAGGACCGAAATAATCACCTGCTGAAGGGCTGATCCAGCGAACCTGACTTGGTTCGGCAGACGCGACTGCGAAGAAGCTGGCGAGAAAGCAGAGATAGAGTGATTCAGCACCAGGCTGCATGTTGCGAGCGTTTAGTGAAATAGGATGTGTACAATGAGGGACCAGCCACGGATAGAATGTCAAGCCTTCAAGGCGAGATGATGGTAAGAAGGAAAGGACGACTGGCGAGCTGAGACCCCCATGAACACGATCGGGCAAAATAATACCAAAGCTGCTCGTTGACAGGCAGTTTGCGTTTTACTCTTCATCATCACTTCTTCATCACTTTGCGTTGAATTCCTTGACTTCAACTTCGCATTCAACTCTCGTGGAACGGGGTGGAGGCCATCGAGTCGACTTCCATCTTCAATTCTGCGGTGGTATCTCTCGCTGTCGATGATGCTACAGACGCCCGGCTCGAAAAGTCTCCTAGCTGCTCACTGAAGAGATCGATACGGTCAAAGAAGATCCAAGAACTCTAGTCAAAAGGATTCCGCACCGTTTACGATCTCGCAAAGTCACCAACATATCTATCACGTCGTCCTGATCCTCAATCAGCAACTCTCCTCCAGGAAGACCCGTAGCTAAACTCTTTGCGAGTGCTAACGATCCGCGAAAGTCATCGGTCTGCAGAAATGCAACTGTCAGAACGCAAAACAATGGGATCGAGCCATGAAAAGATGTACAGCTTGTCGTATGGCTTCTCTTCCTTGCTGAGTGGAAGTACCTTCAGGGCTCTGTGTCAGCTCTAGAATGGTGGCTAGTTTAGAGAGAAGATTCTGGAAGAGACCGGTTGGCAAAGAATTAGTAGCCATTCAGCTCAACGTACGTCGTGAGAGCCAGTTACAGAATCTGAACAAACAAATTGGTGGCCTCTATTCTCAATAGTTACAAACAAACGCGTCGCGTCCACAAAGCAAATCAATAACCGACAGTTCATTGCATGTGAGCTATACACTCGCTCGAGTTAATTATTGAGGAGCGTCATGTTGCTGTAAACAACGATTAGAGCTCAGAGGAAGCAGTTCCGCCCAAATTTACTGTTATTACAGAGGGGATCCAGGAAGACAAAAGATAACTCGGATTATTTGAATTAAGACCACAGGGTGAGGCAACCTACTTGATTTTCGATACCTCTTGTCATACAAGATTGGAGGGCGTCGAGTTCAGCTGTACAGTTGTGGGTGTCGTCGAAGCCACGGTCACCTTCTCACTATTTTGACCGTTCGACCAAGTATCTAACTCGATTCCTTCATCTCCACCGCTGACGGTCCGGTGCTCTGTCCCAAACCGCAGAAAGCTACCTCGGCTGATACCAATTGAGGTGAATGCCTTGTTCGGCGTCACACCTGACCCGATACGGACGATGATCATGGAGAAGGTTAATCCCTTATGAAAATGAAGAGTGCACTGAGCGATGGAGCCAGTAGATAGTACATGGAGCGACGACTCACGATAATGGAAGGCATCTGTCGATACGCTCTTAGGTTCTATCACTGAGATATCAGACTGGAAAAAAGACGGACCGTTAAAAGAACGATGAGGTGAACACTGTCGGCCCTCACGACGTTACATACGACAACCACAACGGCACAGGCCGAGTAGATAGCAGCTGATCCCAAGCAAGTAGAAACAAAAGTGTCAGTCCCACATCAACAAGAAAGATGTCACGACGTACCGGACTCTATAACAACCACTGACGTCCATTGCAGCCTTAGTGAAGACGGGACCTTAGTTTGGTGTTCCAAGATGTAGAACTTGAAAGCAATGAGAGCTGAGTGGAGTGAGCGAACAGTTTCTGAGAAGAGGCCCGGGCACGTACCAGTGCACAGGACGTTCAGAGCAAGAGTGATGCAGTAGAAAGTGGTGAAAAGGCCCCTGGGCTCGTTGAACCCAGAGTTGCCGGCGTGGGCAACCAAGAACCCACCGCTTACTGAAGTCAGGTTAGACCGGTGAATATATTGCGAGTTGGAAGGAATGCTTACCGATACCAGCAATAGACATTGAACAAGGAACAGCAGAGACGATAAGACTCCGAGACCACACTACAAATACACGAAAAACCTAGTCATGGGGGCAGTTAGGCGAGTTTTCCCCTCAAGCACGATGCTATTCACGATGAAGATATCGGCAATGATGGTGAGGGAGACATAAATCCCGGAGTTGAGTTTCGCTAACTCGGTAGTGAGTGGGATCGTGCCATCCTCCGGGGCGAATAACGTCGCCGTAATTCTTATATCTATACCTAGCTTCTGCGATCGTCATCAGCTTAGCCACAAAAGGAGCATCTATAAAACTTACCAGAGTTATCAAAATAAACAGAACAAGCGTAGTGGTCGCCAGATAACCGCGCACAAAGCCTGGCATCAACTTCCGGCACAACACATGCAATGTCCGAAGGAAAACAGTGAAATATATCCCTATGCCCGAGTTGTAAGTCAAATTTCCACCGTCGAACAATAGCTTCCTTCACCGTAAGCGATGCTTTCCATGAGCATAGCGATGAGGGCAGCTTTGGTAAGAGTGAGCATATTGAAGTTGTGCGGCGGGGGCTGGTCACGGTGGGATTGGCAACTCGGGGAGTTTTGTCTCTTCATGAAGATCTACGATCTATGAGGTATGCTCACCCCCCAAAGAAGCGAAATGATAACCATCCAGTTGAATTTACAGGGACGAGGCCCGTGGACAGTCAGCATGGCGGGGGAAGTAAAGCGCTTGACGGCGGCGTGCCGTGCATGGTCTGGCAGGGAAAGACAGGTGAGTCTGGCCTCGGCACGCTCAAAGCTAAAGGTACTTACTTGCAGTGATCGTAGTCTCCTTCATCGTAAGCCCGCTCGAGCACTCTTGCCTCGAGATGCTCGTGGCTCGTTGCAAGACTGACGACGGAGCAATTTCCGCTCCCAGGTTCAATCCACTCGAAAAGTCCATGTCGAATAGTGGCGTCCCAATCCTTTGGTTCTGCAGAATATTTAGCCTCGTCCCAAAAACGACCGAATGCGAACTAGATACCGTTCTTCCTGATCGAGAGCCAGTCGACTGGATGTCGAAACAACAGAATGGAACCAGGTCATTCTATCATGTCAGTAGTCGACGTTGACATAAAACGAGGTTGCTGGCTTGGAAGGTAAAAAGCTATGACCCTATCTCGACCACAAAACTGGTTCTCGTCAGAGTCGTCTACCGCCTGATGCAGTTTCATTGGCATAGAGGAGATGCTCCACGCCCCACCAACGACCACACCGTCGTAGGGGCTACTGCTGGAGGCGTCACCGGGTCAATGAGCTCATTGACCTCGTAATAGTGCCTGTGAGGTGTCCGAGAGCCCAAGAAGGTTACCATGCTGACAGTAGGGACTGAGATTTAACATTTCCCCAAAATGGCCTTCTTCATCGCTTCCTTCTTTCCAATAATGACCCCTCATACGCAACAGTCTATTTCGGCCTGAGTAGCGAAGGCACCCCTTGATTTCTTCCCTGTCAGTGGCGGCCGTTCGAAACGGAACGTTGAGGGTAGTGAGTTTTGGGTGAAGCGACTGAGTAGGTGTATTCGTCAACGTCCACTTAGTCGGATGAACAGGGACGAACTCGGATACTTGAGTAGCCGATAGTTTTCAGCTGCGTCCTATTAAGTAGTAGATTAGACTCATGGAGTATTCGTAAGCACCAGACTGAAGAGATTATTCCAAGACTCACTGACATCCTCCGAAACTCGGCGCAGAGGTCAATGAAGGTGAGAAGAGGCCTGTGAGAGCGAGAGTCAAAAATGAGCATCATCATGCGAAAAGTTCAGGGAACTCCCGGCCCGGTGGGGGACCGATGCCATGTGGTCCTCCGAGGGTCCAAGATCGCATCTTGAATGTCTACCTCGTCCACCTCACATAAAATACCTCTACACACTCAGAGTTTCTTGCTCACCTATGCTATATCGACGGTAATCATCCAAACGCGTACGGATACACTATCCCATGTCCACGAACTCATCGCGATACATGGGAACATCGTCACCAAGCTCCTTTCCTCCGCCTTTTCTGACTTGGTGCATGACTCCTTGGCTACTCTCCTTACAGCAGTGATATTGACGCTGGGGTCGTTGTGGTTGTTGAGGTTCATACTGAAGAGGACTCATCGTCTATCCTTGGGATAACCAGCTCGGGCGAGGACACAGTCACTACAAATCTTCCGAAGTGGGTATCTCAGCAATCTTGTCTGGGTTCGTTCTTAAGATCTTAACTCCCATACAACACAGATTGAAATTCTGACTCTCTCGTCGAAGTTATTCAATTATATGCACAGAACTTACGCAACCAACCTGTTCTCAAGGAGCTAGTCAGACGTATCTACAAGTACAGCTGTACGACGTTGAAGCACCACGCACGATCGCTTTTGGCAGTATTCCCCAAAGGAGATTGTCTAGCCAAATTGTATCCGAGCGAGGAAAAATGGCTACCCTCTTGTTTAGGAACGGATCATGAACTGACGTTTTAACTACACAGAACGCTATACCGACGTCTACCTGGATAATACAGACGAGAACATCCCTGTAGAGTCACTGAGCGAACTTGATCCAGGTATCAGATTTACAATCCTTTGAGACTGCTTCGACACTCACATCTTTCTCTACGAGAAGTTGTCAGGATCTTCCTTAAGGTGTCGCGTCGTTATACAAGTATGGAGCCTCAACGTGCGTTAGTCAAATACCCCTTCCGCGAGCGGAAAGCTCCCGTCAAGCTCGTTTTCGTCGAACTCGAACGCCGGGATCTGATTAAGCCGTCGCTCGAAGCACTCAGGCCACTGGTAGAAACGCGGGGCCTGCCCTCTGCCGTTCAAGTCCCCAAAAGACTCCCCGTTCTGGTTCTCCTTTCGGCTCTCGCATCACCACCTTCTCCAAGGAACCTTTCTCAAGAAGTGTATCTGCACGCACACCTAATCAGTACCGCGACTCCAATGTTGTTCTACACCTCTCACCTCCCTCGTTTTCGATCTCGTCTTTCACAAGTTTCACGAGCCCATCCGTCTATCCTCACTTTACTCTGACAGTGTAGGTTTGCACTCAATCTGGCCAACGAAATCCTCTCTTTTCACACTCCTCTCGCTCTTTTCCATCTCAGTCATCACGAGCGGGTTTAATTTCGCCCGACCCTAGGAATCCCCTCGTCCTTGCAATGGATAAATCCGCTCCTTCCATCTTCCCTCGTCGAGCCAACCACTATGGCTTTGCCACACCCCCATCTGGTGCCGTGTTATACCGATCTCGGGCGCCCGCCGAGTTCGAACGTAAGCTACGGCCATACCAAATATCCAAGTCAACCCGGCCAAACCTCTCGGAGAAATAAAGCTTACGAAGGGCGTCCTGGTGAACTCGAAACTCAACCTGGTGCTATCTTTCACTATCGTACTCACCAGCAACCCCCGAGTTCCCTCGAGGAGGCTTGGGATAGCCGCATGGGGATAGTGTTTCGTGGCGAACTGATAACGCTTCGGGGCAGCGCAAGGAAAACCAAGGGGCCCCGTATTTGCATTTCGTTGTCTTTCTGCATCGGTTAACGCACATTCTATCAGGGTGTTTCTGTTGTTGGGGTAATTCATCGTTGTACACTTGACCTTCTCAACGATCTTTAGTGTGCTTTGGAAATTGGATGTGTATCCTTGTGTGTGCGAGATAGAATTACTCAAACTAATTTATGCTTTACTCCCCGACTGTCAGTGTAACATCTGTTCATGTTATCTGGCAACGTCCTGAATAGCACGACCAATGGAGAATACATTGTGATTCAAACTAGCACGCAGCCATAGAAAAACCCAAATCATCTGTTCGTGTAATGGTCTCCGAGACCAAGTTATCTAAGGAACGCGTCAGAATCTGAACTTGTACGTTCGTGCATGAAGCAATACATACACCACTTCTTTAGAAAACCTGGCCTTGCCCAATGACTCACTATACTTGCCGCTGGTAGGGTTGCTGTGTTCTTGCATCCAATCACAGGTGCGTCCGCGGTTGAAGGTGCTGGGAACGATGCAAGTCGCGGAGATGAAAGTGAAGTTTCGGACTGCGAGTCTGAGTCTTTGAGCTCTTCCATCCTGGTAGTTTCGCGAGGATCAGCTGAGAAAAAAAGATGTCAGTGCGATGTTCATGTTAGAGAGAAAGATATTACTCGCCAAGTATCAACTCAGGATGACCATAATCGCGTGCATACTGCCTCCCGTCCGGATCGTAATCTCTTGAGTAAAGATATTCTCGGACAAATTCATATCGCTGTTCTTCCCAGTAGGTACCAATCCATCCCTTCACACTAAGTTCGGGAATCCTGTATTTCTCCCAATCCTTCTTGGCGATAGCATTCCTTCCATGTGGGTCATAGGACCAGTAGAATAGTTTCTTGGGAAATGGATATCGAATGCAATGCATGTTGTTAATAAACTCGGTGGGAAGAGGGCGGACAAAGAGGTATGCGAGTGCTGAATGGCTCGTGGGACGATCATAAAAGGACCCACTGAGGCGAAATCCAACCATACCAATATAAACTAAGGGACAGGATACATGAGACAGAGGAAGGCAGAATATATGTAAAGGAACGGCGCGGCTCACCGATATCTCTCACATCATCAGAGTCGTCACAGAAGCAGAGAGATTGGCAAAGAAAGGTGCAACAAAGTCGATCCACCTCCTTCTCTGGAATGCGCCAGCCAAAAGCGAGTTCCACTCGGACATCCCCAGTCTTTCTGAACGAGAAGTCTACTCGTCCTGGGACTAAGATAGTCAGCAAATGGGAGATGGGGTCAAACATTGGACATACCTGATTTGGAGTAGTTGGCCTTGGCATTGAGGCTGCGGCTCTCACAAGACCACTCGAGGGAAGGAGTGGAAGGAAGATGAGCGAGAGTTCCAGGTTTGCCCGAGTCGACTACAGCGCCAAAAGTCAACAGACCATTTCGGGCGTAGAGTGAGAGGTCGGTTTTGCACGTCCATCCCATCGTCGCAATCAGGAACAAAAAGTCGCCCAAGCTTGCCTCGACGTGGGCGACAACTTCGGTCGTGTTTAGCCGTGGCAGGGTGTCTTGGCGAAGTGGTGGTAGGGGATAGAGGGATGGATCGAGGCTGCTTTCATTCGGTGGATAAAGGTAGAGAGAAGCGGGGTCGTAACTCCAAATCAGGTTTTTGACATTGAGTGACCAGTCCCTATAACGATGTGTAACCTGTTTGCTATTAGTAGTCAGCCGATGCTAAAAATTATCAGCTCACCGGAAATATCAGAGTCTCGTCGGCGCACAGGGCCTGGACGGCAGTCAACTAAGAACACTCCTCAGCTGGGTCAAGAAGCTCGAAAGCTGAACATACAAATGTATAACCAAGGTAGTACCATACAATCCATTCCTTATCCCGATACCGCCTAGAGAATTCAAAACAATTCACGAGTTCTGCTGCCTTTGAGGGCCCGAAACCGAAATTCCCAACAGGAGACTTACCATCATGCACAATCATCGTCATCGCGTTCTCGGACTCGGCTACTGCAAACACCTGTTTGAGTGGCGCCGACCTAGAATATGTCATTATACCGACCAACAAACGAATGGTGCATCAACTCACCGCCCACACATCGCCGCCTCAAGGACAATCTTTCTCTCGATCCTTTTCGTCGACTGGCTCCAAACTAGTCGCAGTAAACGTCCCCCGGTATCCATATATTTTAGCGGTTTGTTCCATTTTCTTCACTTTGACGACCTGCGACTCCGTCGATGTCGATGCCCCGTTCGGCTTGGCGTTGACGAACAGGACCTCGGACGATAAAACGCGCTGGAAATTGATATCACCGTCAATAACTCTCCTGACTGTCCTACCGTGCTGCGGGCAACAAATTTGAGATTGTGACCGAGAATAACAAGACTTGACACGTACCAAAGTCCCTCGATCCTCTCTTTCCGAGTTGTGGTGGTGGTTGTGAATGATCGTCGAGTTTCCGGTCACAGACTGGAAGTTAGCATGGGCTCTATAGTCCAACGTTTGGCATTAGAGAAATGAGTGGACATTGTGTGGGGACAGCGTGAAAGAATGGAAAGGGAAAGGATGAGCCAAGGGGCGAGATGATGGGAAGAAAGGAGGTCGAACACAGCCTCACCCTGCCCAACACCGTGTTCCGATCAAGAATTTCTGATTGGCTCTCCTCGCATCAAACTTACCAGTAGCCGTGGGCCCGCGGCGTTCAACTCTCTTCATGACCACCATGACCGCCATCAAAGCAAGCCCTCTCTCACTCACTCATTCTCGTTCAGATATATCCTGGCACTCCTCATGACGAACTTACAGAAGGATATGTAGTATCGATTTGACGGGCCTTCAACATCTCTATTATGAAAACAGTCTTCGCGATCAAGAGCCTCACAAAGCATCGTGACCAGCTGTTTTTATGCGTAACTGATTCGAATGATTGTGGTGCCCTGGACTGGGCAGATAAGTCTACAAGATACATGGTTTACGAGAGGTTCAGAAACGAGTGGGACGGTCCATCTATATTGATGAAACGAAGGAACTTGGATGTCATACCAGAAGGAGCGACACGACAATGTCCTGTGAATCGCGTCAGTATCAACTGCCGGACCTTGAGAGGAGAATCAAACTCACGCAGAGGAGAAGAACATAAGAACATCTATATCGTTTCCAAGACGGTTAGTACCTTTCTTTCATCACGGTGATCCACGCCAAACAGACTCACATTGCACTAAAATGAACGCCTGTGCATCGGGATAGGACGAAACGACGAGTTGTTCGAGCTGGGAGACTCAAGGTATGAGAAAGACGACACTGACCAACAATGTATCCGTTTCCCCGTCAGGCGAATGTATCGACGTGATGATGAACTGGTTTACCGTGGGAGGAGCTCCAGCAAGGAAGATCGCTACGACTCTGGCATCGGCTGGGATGAACCCCTGTCTTAGTTGGTACGCGCTAGAGATCTAGAGCTAGATTCGAGACCCAGCGCGCGAACAGGTGTGGGGCCCCTTCCCCTTCACCGCAGCGGCAGAGAACATCACATTGGATTTCGATACGGTACAAGGTCTATCACAGTATTCACAACGGAGAAGAAAGGCCCGTTGCTGAGAAGCGACGTGTGAGGGCTTGTGAAGACTTAAGAGTAAAACCCATAGATAACGACCTGGTATAATCACGTAGACTCTAGTTTGTCAGGAGAAAGAGGGCCCGACATCGGCAAAGTCGACAACATGCGTCCTCGGTGGGGGCACCAGAATTGACGAATCACCTCATCGCCATGCTGGGAGGGGCGTTCGGGAGCAAGCACTTTGCAGAGCGTTTCTACGAGCTGTTTTTAGCTGCTTTTATGCGTGATTGATTCGAATGATTGTGGTGCCACGCTGGGCAAATAAATTCATAAGATACATGGTTTGCGAGACCTCCACAGCGAGCGGCCCGCTCGGTCTGTCTACGATGAAACGAAGTAAGGATGTCATACTAGAAGGAGCGTTACGACGGTCAACGTCCTGTGAAGAAACGGGAAGTGATCAGTGTCATTCACTACTTTTCCTTGAGAGGACGATGGAATCATATACTCACGCAGAGGAGAAGAACATAAGAACATCTGTATCATTTCCAACAAGGTTAATACCTTTCATCGACACACGTTGGACAAGACTCACATTGCACTAAAATGAACGCCTGTGCAACGAGATAAGACGAGCTTCAGTTGCGAAGAGCACGGAATGGAAAAAAAAAAGCTGCTGACCGTCAATGTATCCATTTCTCCATCAGGTGAATAAATCGACGTGATGATAAACTGGTTTACCGAGGGAGGAGCTCCAGCAAGGAAGATCGCTACGAATTTTTCTGCTCTGGCATCATGTGGGATGAAGCCCGTCTTTGCCATCGCTTGAACGATAAAAATACCAAGCAAGGGGATGATGAGCTGTTTAACGGCCGACGCGGCGACCATAGCAGGTATGGGTAGTCGCGACAGAGGGCGGGGGATCTCGAAACGGGCAAAAGAGGCACCGAGAAGGATGAGGTATAACGGCACGTTCATGGCACCCTAGTACGAATGCAATCAGCAATGCAACTCGAAGAAATCTCAAGAAAGATGCGTACAACAACTGTAGCAGTCTTACAGACGGGAACAACCGAGTCAGCGTTGAGAGTAGAATTATTGCAGAGAATCAGTTACCTCGTATATAACGCTCAGAGGAGCTCGGCCATCTGGTGCCCTCCAGTCGGGACCCCCACCTTCCGTGACGAAAAGCGCCTTGAGCTCGGGTACGAGAGCACAAGGTAAAGAGATCATGATCGCAATCACATTAGGGTTAAGGATGTCAGCGACAGATTTCCGAACACGGGTGTACCATGGTCGCGGCTGGAGTGCAACCGAGATCGAAGGAGGACGAGAAGTTGCTTTGGCTGAGTCGGGAGCTCCTGAACAGGACTGACGGTCCTCGGAGTCACAGCTAGAGTCGGAGAGCGTACGAGGGAGCCCTGGAACGATAACTTCGATTGTGGAGCCACTCTCGATCCCGTTGGATCTGTCCGTCGTTCGAGTCCAACGTCGGAGTATGTGGTTGGAGAGGAAAGCACCGATCGGTTTCTCGTCCCAACGATAGCGTTGTTCTGCATGAATACCTTGTGGTACATCGTCCGCGTAATCGAGAGCGATACTGTTGGCGAAACCTCCGCAGAACAAGGCGAGCATGGAAGCGACGTTGAAGATAGAAACGTAGGAAGTGGCCACTAAAGTTAAGCGTGAGTGGAGACTTCAGGGGGGGAGGGGGGGGGGGTTCAGCATCTGCACTCACAGGCTGGATCCGTTTTGGCATCGAAGGGGGGTTGTTGCGCGACTGTTAGAATCGTAGCCAAAGCTAGAGGAGAGCTCTGAGTTCCGCACGACCAAGAAGCCGCCATATCAACTTACATAGGTTCCCCCAGTTCGATATGGTACACTGGAGGCATTAGCGGCGTCAGTAATCGGACTGTCCAACAACCTTTGGATGATTACTAACCAGCACGATGATTCCTTGCCAGAAGTTCCTCGGTACGTAGAACCACTCACGGATGAACGCACCGCCAACAAAGCCCGCGAGCATGTAGACCGCAGAGATCAGTACGAGATGTGCAATAGTCGAAACATTCTCGTTGTTAAACGCTACAACCATGCTCGAGAAGATGAGACATGGATTGGCGACGTTCAACGCAATCTCGGATGCTCCCCTTGTAGCTGCAGGAGGAAACAGACCTCGTCGTGCAAGCAGGTATCCCAGACCAATGATCATATAGGTCTTGATCAAGGGTATGATACCGCTGAAGATGAGGAAGCCTACTTCGCGGGACATATTGGAGGGTGGCTGGATGAAGTACATTGGTAGTTGCAGGTAGCTTATAAACATGATGGCAAGAGGGAAGGCGGAGGTTTCTTTCAGGCGTCCGACAGTCAATCAGCTAATCGGGAGGTACTGTAGCTCCGATTCAAAAGTCATGCGTATCACCAAGAAAGCCTTTTCTGGCTTCCCGAAGTTGTTAGCGCGACGTGAAGGTTCTGGTGGGTCCGATTAAAGGGCTCCCAAGGCTCCGCTGTGAATGCTGATCCATACACAGAGGAAGATCCGCGAAGAGCACCCTCGTTGCCTAGCCTTGTGGCAGGCGGTGCCAAGGAGAGTCGCGATTTCTGACCGGTTTTCGTGCTCTTGGTATCGAAGGTAAAATTCTGCAAAAGGGGTCGGTGAGTATAACGGCAGGAGTTCTATGTAGCAAACCAGAATCCGGTAATTACACTTCCAGTGCTCCAACGAATGTCCTTAAGGTCCCTCGTCGTCGACGACGCATGCCTTCGCGAAGGCTTGGCTAGTATTCGGAGGTTCTACACGAAGCGTCTTAGGTTTTGAGCTGGCTTGAGCGCGGATATAGAACCGTGAAGTTGTAACAAATCAGACCATTTTGTACAATCGGTAGTCTTCAGAGCTTGAGAGCAAAAACGACGCGCAAAGAATTTCTATGACAAACGAACTGTTAGCGTTGAAACGTCTGATAGTCCTCGAGACTAGTACTATGAGACGACGTACCAACGTTCGTGGTTCAAGCACGAGATATGTGATCCGGAAATCAACACTCGATACGGAAGGCGCTTCCCACGGATGCCTGTGCTCCGAATCCCAGTTCACCAGCCTCAGTCAACTTGGTGGAACGTCTGGCATGAAGGGTTACCTAGATCATATATCAAGAACATACACATAAGTACATTAAAAGTCAATCCTCTAGTCCTAACCAAACGATGACGAATATAAGTTACAGGTCAATCAACAATGCCTCCTTCCTTTCCTCCGTCTGAGCTACTCCGGTAGGTAAACCCGTTGTCGGGCCGTACATCGAGAACGTCTGAGGTGCAGACGTAGGCGCCGTAGGGAATTGAGTGAGAGATGTGACGGAGGGAGCAGGCGGGGAGGAAGGAAGATACTGGGGTTGTTTCGGCTGCTGGAACTGTTGTTGGGGTTGTTGATACTGCAGATGCGTCGGCTGCGGTTGTTGATATTGGGGTTGAGATGGGATGGGCGCAGGTGATGGCTGAGAATAGGACTGTTGGGCCTGAACCGGGGGTGGGCTAGAGTATTGTTGGACCGGGGACTGCGGCGCCTCGGGCTGAGGAGCCTGGTATTGCTGCTGTTGCGGCGGATGAGAGATCGTGTGGCTGCGAGCAAGACCGGGTGATGTGGATGGTAAGGGTGCATGCTGGGGAGAGTAAGAGAAGGTATTTTGCCTAGACAGGCTCGGGGAATGTGATGTTACGGGCTGTGGGGTCTGTGATGTATATGGCTGGGAAACGATGGGTGCTGATTGAGGCTGTGGGACGGGGGAAATGGGTTGATGGTATGGGGCTGGCTGAGGTTGCGGAGCGTTGTATTGAGCGTATTGGGGCTGGGAAACGGGGGGAGCAGCATGCTGAACATGATGGGTTTGCTGTGCATTGTTATACCAAGGCTGAGATTGGGGTGTTGGTGTTTTAACGTCGCGTGGAGGTTCCTGATATCCATTGGGTGTCCATTGTGACTGGTGTCCGTTGACTTGAGGTGCGTATCCGGTATGGTTTGGCTGCTGATATGGTGCTGTAGAGCTCTGAGGGGACCTCCAGCGCGGATGAACGACTTGTTGCGAAAGCAATTGATCGTACAACTTCACGGCCTGCGATAGCTTGTCGTGCATGTCGGACAGAATCTCTATATCCAAATTAAGCGTTCTGTTTCTAATGGAAGAGATGTTCACCGCAACGCACCCTCTTTCCTTCCCGTATCATCCAAGTTCAATGCCAATTTTGGTCGTAAGCTGTTAGCCTTATCGTGAAGGTCATTGAGCGCAGGGTAACGGGAAATGTCGCGTCCTCCTTGCGCGTGAACCTGCTCCACAGTTTGACTGAAGGTCAAGATAGTGTCCTGTTCGAGGGGTTCCAAGTCGTAATTCGGTATCTTCGGTAACGTTGGATGGGGAGGAAGAACACCCGGAGGATAAGATTGAGAATAGCTAGCACCAGAATAAGAAAATGGGGGCTCTTCGGAGCGGGGGGTCTCCACTGCCATAGGAGCACTGGGTTTTGGAGCGTTGGCTTCCTGCAAGCTGGCTTCGATGGCTGCTCTCAAATCGGGATCGTCTTCCTCTTCTCTCGAAGGTCGCGGTCGACTTGCTCGATCCACCAAAGGAGGTTCCGAGTAGCCAGTCGGTTGCGATGGAGTGTAACCAGGCCGCCCGTGACCTCCTGCAGCACCGACTTCTTGCAATGACAGCTGAATAGCGCGTTGTAACTCGGCGTCTGCAAATTCTTGTGCTGAACGGTGCCGTGAGCTATGCATGCTGGATGAATGCCGGTGTTTCTTATCACTTCATGTACAAGGTTAAATGAGTGGACTTGGGATTCGTGACTGGAAGACTTACGGCCTTTCAGAGCGCTTGTGCAATTTGTTGTAACATCCATCGCAAACACGAACTTCTTGCGTTATTCCAAAATGAGGGAGAGGGAGAGCTTTCGATGAACACTGTTGATCAAATACTTGTCCACAATTTCTACAATGGTGTTTCCGATTCGTGAATGTGAATGCAGTGCGACAACGTAAACAAACATCCGAGTCAATCCATTCAGGCGCAGTCGAAGTGTCAACCATCACAGAGCTCGCAGCAGTAAAGTCCTTTGGTGGGAATTTGAACCCTGGGAAGTGGGTTAATGCAACCGAGTCGACGATGAAGAAACATGTTGCTCGTACCTTCAGACTGCAGCGTCTTATACACGGTCCCAACATAACTCAACGACGGTTTCCCCTCAAAGGCCACACTCCAGTTTTGTATGTGCCTCAAGATGCTGTTGTTGACTTCACGACTCCCATTAGAGATCTTGAGAATCGAGACCAGGTTGTCGATGAATTCTCGCGATCCAATCTCGGCCAAGAAGTGGTCACCGCCATTCTTGACGCACACGTCCGTGAGCTGTTTAACAGATTCGTGAGCTAACCTAGCTCGCCAGCTGATACGGCTAGACACGTACACTGAGCACCAATAACTGCACATTTGGGTTCTTGTGGTTGAGACGACGCTTCAAAGCACGCATTGCATCTTTAGCAGGGGCAGACTTGGACCTAATCTGGTCACATATTTCGAGATTGAGAGCAATATCCTCGGTTCCTGCTGGGAGTAACTCGGATGTGGCTTTGTCTGCGAAGTTGGAGGTGGGGTAAGTATTGTGAAATCTGCTTCAAAATGCACACGCACCTATAGCATCGTCAAGCTGCGAGGTACCCCAAAGCCAGCTACTGAGAGCAGACATTCTGCTGAGGATAAAGAAGAGCGTAAACGCGATACGTGGTTTGCCAGTCAAGGAGAGTCAAGCAGTTATGGGTGACGCTGCGTAAGAGAATCCGTCACCGGTGACTGTGACAACAGCAGAGAACGTGACTTGGGTGTGAGTTGTTTGGCCGGAGCCGCAAACCGAGTCGGCACTGGTTCTTGTTGAACCCCCATCGTCGTTGTCGTCGTCGTCGAGCTCATCGTCTATTACGTTCTCGACACCGCTCCGTTCGGTATCGAGACCTTATTCTTCACTTCTCGACAACTTTTCTCTCGTATTCTCGGACTTTCGACCCACCTTACCTCATTTCTCCTCTAATTCAGCTTTCTTCCTTTCATTGGCCGCACTCCCTCGAAAGCTGCTCATTTCCTCAAAAAAATCGACGGCATACATTATACCACGCGAAGAAACGATTTTTCGACGTTTTTAGACCCTCTCGACCCATTTTCGACCACCTGCTGCCCTTTTCTTCGACAATCTCTGCAACATGTTAGGCCACCAATTCGCCTATTCTTCCGCCCCAGTGCGCAAAGTGAAGGAGGTTCAGTTTGGTATCCTCGCACCGGAAGAAATTGTGCGTATTCCATTCTATTTATTGCCTCTAGGCTTCTCTGACTTCTTCAATAGAAAGCATATTCCGTCGCCAAAGTTGAACACCCGGAAGTCATGGATGAAACGACTCACAAGCCAAAAATGGGTGGACTGATGGATCCTCGGATGGGAACAATAGACCGTAATTTCAAGTGTCAGACGTGTGGTGAAGGTATGGCGGAGTGCCCTGGTCACTTTGGACATATAGAGTTGGCTAGGCCTGTGTTTCATCCTGGTGCGTTCCCGGCCTATCCCGTTGTGTAATGACAACTCATCACCTCAATTTTGGCTCGCAGGTTTTATTGTGAAAGTGAAGAAGATCCTCGAATGTATCTGTGTAAACTGTGGAAAGCTTAAGGCCGACATTGTGAGTTCTTAACTCTTTCCTCTACTCGTTTCGCACCCCCACCACCCAATTTTCTGGGGGCTCTCTCCACATACCATGGTGAACCCCAAACCCGACCCACGTGTTTGTCTTGACAATCGAGACCTCCAGCTGTGCTCAGGCGAGGGAGACGCGCGTTTTCGGTCGCTTGATCGCCGCGTTACCCATTGCAATCGCAGAAGCATGGCTGGGCACGAGGGACGTGGTGAAAAGGGGGGCTGAACGAGGAGTGCGAAAATTCATGCATGTCGTCCGGCATGCGATGGACCGGCCTGCCACTCGCGGTTGTAACGCAATCTGTGTAGTGTGTGTAGGGCCAGCACTTAATTCTCATGGTCATAGCCCCTCTTGTTCTTTCGATGTGGTTGTTACATTCGGTGTCTTTCCAATGTAGGTAACAGTTACTGACTGATTCGGTTTTTCATGATTCTGTTCACTTGAACAAATTAAGTCGGAGCCCAACTTCGCTGACAAAATTCGTCACATCCGCGACCCGAAAAAACGGATGGCTGTTGTTTGGGGACACTGCAAAGCCAAGATGGTTTGCGATCCAGACGATCCCAAGGAAGAGGGTGCTGACGATGCAGACGAGCCCAAGAAAGGGCACGGTGGTTGCGGTCACGTACAGCCTCTCGTGCGGAAAGAGGGCTTGAAGCTTTTCTTGCAGTACAAGAAGCCGAAAGACGACGACGAGGTTTGTGGTATCGACGACTCGCTCTGACTCACTTGCTGACGGAGGTGCAGGAGGGCAAATCCATGCAGCCTGACAAGAGGCTGATGACACCTTCGGAAGTCTACACCACTTTCAAGAAGATGTCGGACTCTGACCTTCACCTGATTGGTCTGTCAGAGGATTACGCACGTCCGGAATGGATGATCCTTACTGTCATGCCCGTCCCTCCCCCTCCCGTACGGCCGAGTATCGCAGTTGATGGCGGCGCGATGCGGAGTGAGGATGATCTCACATACAAGCTTGGTGACATCATCAAGGCGTCTGCCAACGTTCGAAGATGCGAGCAAGAGGGTGCTCCTGCTCACGTTATCTCGGAATTCGAGCAGTTGTTGCAGGTGAGATTTGCGTTGCAGGCAACATTTCGGATGCTGAAGGCGAACTCTAGTTTCACGTTGCGACGTACATGGACAATGATATCGCGGGTATCCCTCAGGCATTGCAAAAGTCTGGTCGACCGGTCAAGGCCATTCGAGCTCGTCTGAAGGGCAAGGAGGGTCGCTTGCGCGGAAACCTGATGGGAAAGCGTGTGGATTTCTCAGCGCGTACTGTCATCACTGGTGACCCGAACCTTGAGCTGGACGAAGTCGGGGTACCGAGAAGTATAGCCATGAACTTGACTTTCCCTGAGCGAGGTAGGTTTGCCGCTTATATATAGCTCACCACTCTGACGCACGTGCCCTCTCGCAGTAACTCCATACAACATTGGCTACCTTCAGGAGCTAGTACGGAATGGGCCGACGACTTACCCGGGTGCACGATACGTTGTTCGCGATACAGGAGAACGTATAGATTTGCGATACAACAAACGAGCGGATGCGTTTCTTCAGTACGGATGGGTAGTTGAACGTCACTTGAAAGATGGAGAGTAAGTACACGCCTTCGCTCAATTGGACGGGTCCCTCACCTCACCTTCGCATAGCTTCGTCCTCTTCAATCGACAACCCAGTTTGCACAAAATGAGTATGATGAGTCATCGGGTGCGTCTAATGCCTTATTCCAGTGAGTATTTTCTATCTCCGCCCGTCGTCCAAGAAACTTAGCACGGTCATACTAGCTTTCCGATTGAACCTCTCGGTGTAAGTGTCCCGTCTTCATACCGCTTCAGCTTGCTTCAACTGCACCCAGCACGCCTCCGTACAATGCTGACTTCGACGGTGATGAAATGAACATGCAGTAAGTACTTCTGTAACATCGTCACTGCGACGGTAACTTACCTTTTACCTCTTTCCAGTGTTCCCCAAAGCGAAGAGACTCGGGCCGAGCTCAGTCAAGTAGCTTGGGTACCTCGTCAGGTAAGCTCTGCCGTGGAGGTTTCGACCTTTGCGTCGCTGATAATCTCCTGCGCAGATCATCTCCCCCCAAGCCAACAAGCCCGTCATGGGAATCGTTCAGGACACCCTCTGTGGCATTCGAAAGTTTACCCTCCGGGACTGCTTCCTGGACTGGAACTTTGTTCAGAACATCTTGCTTTGGGTTCCGGATTGGGACGGCGTCGTTCCTATACCGGCGATTTTGAAACCCAAACCCTTGTGGACCGGCAAACAGATTCTGTCGCTCGTCATTCCCCGAGGTATCAACATTCTTCGTTCGCCGGATCCCAAGTCGTCCAACCCCATATTTGACGACGGAATGATGATTGAGAACGGTGAGGTTATCTTCGGGATCGTGAAGAAGGATACCGTCGGTGCTTCGCAGGGTGGTCTTGTGCACGTCGTGTTTCGGGAGAAGGGTCCTGAGGCAACTAAGCAGCTCTTCACTGGGCTGCAGATGGTTGTCAATTTCTGGCTGTTCCACAACGGCTTCAGTATTGGTATTGGTGACACCATTGCAGACACGGGCACCATGTCGTTCATCACCAAGACCATCGCGGAGAGCAAGGCGAACGTGTCGAAGATTATTGATG
>JANHQD010001078.1:0-35688 GCA_024721195.1 Marasmius sp. AFHP31
CAACCGAACCCAAGTCGCTGAGGAAGCACACGTCTCGATGTCAATTCGCGCACTCCAGCAAGGAGTTCAAGCACGATGCACACCAGGATCTGGTGTACTGTGTCTCGAAAAAGCCCGCTGAACCTTCCATCCTGGAGTCTTCAACAGATTTCTTCCAGGAGGACACCAAAATTGAAGATTTCGGGCTCGGCTCGAAGAACGCAAGAGGTGTCATTGCCTTGGCCATCGTCAACAAGTTCGCGGTGGTCGCCTTGCATACACCACAATCGCGGGACGAGATGCTCTTGTACGTCACGGTCGACACCAAGACATGGTCTCACGCGCAATTCCCCCATGCATCATCGGCCACGTTACGCGAAAATGCGTACACGATCGTCGAATCCACGACACACTCCCTTGCTGTCGACGTCGTATTGCACGAAGGACAGACCATTGGGACGCTGTTTGTCTCCAATTCGAATGGGACTTACTTTGTCGAGTCTCTAAAAGACACCAATCGGAACGAGATGGGCTATGTGGACTTCGAGCGTGTCTATGGTGTCGAAGGAGTTGGGCTCGCCAACATTGTAAGTAACGCAGATGCAGTCGAAGGACGGCGTGTAGAGAAGCAACTCCAAAGTCGTATAACCTTTGACGATGGACGTACGTGGTCTCCCCTTAGCACGGGCTCAGGGGATGAGAACCTGCATCTTCACTCCGTCACCACACCTCACAACTTCGGTCGAATCTTTTCGTCACCTGCTCCCGGATTCGTGATGGGCGTAGGCTCTGTTTCGCCTTATCTGAAGCCGTACGAGGAATGCGACTTGTTTCTTTCGACAGATGCTGGAGTCACTTGGGATTTGGCACTCCAGGGCGCGAGAAAATATGAGTTTGGGGACTCAGGGAGCATTATCGTGGCCGTCGATGACGAGGAGGTCACAGATAAGGTTCAGTTCAGTCTGGATATGGGAAAGAGCTGGTATGTTTATACTCTTCCCGCCCTGCTTCGGCCAATTACCTCGAGCTCTTCGTTGATTATTACTTTCTTTAGGCATGATTATAAATTGGATATGTCTTTCCGTGCCCGCGCTCTCACTACGCTTCCCGATTCAACGTCCCAGAAATTCGTTCTAGTAGCGCAGGTTGCCAGGCAAGATCAACATCAACGCGGAAGATACGCTGTCATCTTCCTCGACTTTGCAGAGACGAGGAAAAGCAAGTGTCGTGATGGAGATTACGAGGAATGGTTTGCCAGGCCTAAAGGGCAGGAGTGTCTGATGGGTCATAAGGTAAGTCTCTTGGATTTTTGTTCTGCACTTGGTGCTGACCCTGAGCTGTTCTAGCAATATTACAAGCGAAGAAAGGCAGATGTGGATTGTTACGTCGGAGACAAGTTCACGGACCCTGTTGCGCGCACGGACGATTGTGAATGTACAGATGAAGACTATGAATGGTACGTTGTAACATCACTGTGCATGACCCGCTCAACTCATTTCTATCTCGTTATAATTTGTTCATCAAATCACTCTCCTTTCGCTGATTCTACGACACACTAGTGATTTCAACTTCAACCTGAACTCCCAGACTCACAAATGCGAGCTGGCAGGTCCGGAACCAGTACCAGAGGGTGTGTGCGCCTCACCGAACGATAAATACATGGGATCCTCTGGCTATCGCAAGATTCCTGGTAATACATGCTCAGGGGGCAAGACCAAGGATGAGAAGGTTGAGCGGGAGTGCAAACACGCACAACAACCGGAGGGGAGCGTTGTACATACCCAGTTCGACTTCCCTGCAACAGTTGTGCAGCATGCTTACTTCAAGGAATCGCAGGTGAGCCCAACAACTCCTTTTTTCTCGTGCAGGAGTACTCAGTATACCTTTCCTATACGCAACAGACTATCTTGGCTCGTACATCCAACCACCAAATCTGGCAATCCTCTAACGAAGGTTATTCGTGGACACAGATTGAGCCTGAGCAGCCTATCTACGCATTCTATCACCACCCCCACACACCTGAGCGTGGCTTCCTCATCACGGACCAGAAATTCATGTTTGTTACGACCGACAATGGCCGCCAATGGACCAAAGTCCCCGTACCTCTCCCGCCGAACATTTTCAGAGCTCCAGTACTCAGGTTCCAGCCTGAGTCTGATCACATTATCTGGATCGGCGCGAAAGGGTGTGGTGGTTCGTCAGGCCAGCCAGATGGCCGTGAAGGCTGCCATGCGGAAGCCTTCTTCTCGAGGAACAATGGTCGGGATTGGAAGTTTGTCGAGAAGTATGTTGGAACATGCGGATGGGCGAAGGATTCTAAACTCAATGCCGATCCTACGGAGATCATCTGCGAGAGCTATGCTGATAAGACTGGGGATCAACCAATGGGTGGAGGGCAGAAAGAGCTGGTAGTCGGGCCTGCATACTATCAGGATGCTGGGAAGAGACAGCGTATCTTCGAGAGCGTGGTTGGGTTTGCCAAATTCGATGAATTCTTGGTCGCTGCTGAGGTACGGCTCGTTGTCTTCCACTCCTTTGAGCAGAGTAGTAGCTGATCGGCTCTCCCTATAGCTCCATCCCTCAACGAATACCCTTGAACTTCAAGTCTCTCTCGATGGTATCCACTTTGCACCTGGTGTATTCCCACCCTCGATGCGTCCCGAAACACACGCGTACACGATCTTGGAATCGTCAACAAAGTCACTTTTCCTGCACATGACCACATCCGACTCCCCTCCCTTCGGCTCTATCCTCAAATCCAACTCCAATGGCACATACTTCGTCGTCTCGCTCGACAACGTCAACCGAAACGACGAAGGTTTCGTCGATTTCGAGAAAATCATTGGACTTGACGGAATCGCGCTGGTCAACGTCGTCTCGAACGCTGATCGTATCGGTATTGGCCATAACAAACGTGCTGTGGGAAAGGCGTTGCAAACGAGGATAACACATAACGACGGAGGTACCTGGAAACCGCTGAAGGCACCCGAACTGGACTCCCTCGGACAAAAGTACGAGTGCGACGATGCTTCGTGCCACCTACAGCTGCATGGGTACACGGACAGGAGGGATGCTAGGGCAACATTTTCGTCACCTTCGATCGTGGGATTGATCATGGCCGTCGGGAATGTTGGGAGCAAGCTGTTGCCGTATAAACAGTGTGACACGTTCTTGTCAAGAGACGGAGGGTTTACATGGCGCGAAGTGAGGAAGGACGCCCATCTTTGGGAGTTCGGAGATTCTGGAGGAGTTTTGGTTATGGTCAATGATGAGGAGGCTACGGACATCGTGTTGTACTCCGTAGATCAGGGGCAATCGTGGAGGGAGTACAAGTTTGTTGCGCAGGGAGAGAGAAAGGTTAGGGTGAGGTACTTGGTGACAGTGCCGAGCGACGATTCGAGGAGGTTCATCCTGATCGGTGAACGAGCTGGGGAGAGAAGCAAGAGTGTCGCTATTCAGGTTGACTTCTCAGCGCTGGTGGCTAGAGAATGTGAGTTGTTCTTTCCTTCTTTTTAGTTGATTGAGAGGGAATCAATGGTACCCGTGTAGGCGTAATGGACCCCGACGATCCCAACAGCGATGATTTCGAGTTGTGGAGTCCGAGTGAGGAGAGGAACGAGAAGTGCTTGTTCGGGAGACAGGTTGGCTCGCTCTTCTCTTAGCCCTTGTCATTAGCTAACTGCGCCCCAGACGCTGTACCATCGTCGCACACCAGAGGCGAACTGTGTAGTTGGCAAGAAGTCCAAGCAGGAGACGAAGATCGTCAAGCACTGCCCTTGTATAGAGACCGACTTCGAATGGTGCGTTCATCGTATCTTGGAACCAGCGGCCACTCTGACCCTGTCTGCAGTGAATTCAATCACATCCGCTCACCCAGCAACGGGTCATGTATCCTTTCTCCAGGGACAACGCCCCTTCCATCCAGCTCTGACATGTGTTTCTCCGATTCTTCTGACAACGATGGGTACTGGTACGGCCGAACTGCTTACCGCAAGATCCCATATTCTACATGTGAAGGTGGAGATCGCTTAGACCGCGGAGCGCAGCACAGCTGTCCGGGGCTGAGCGGACACGGATGGGGATTCTGGATAACAATGATTGTCATTGTACCCACTATCTTCGCTGCAATAGTTGGAATGTGGTTCTACAAACGGAGTGGGATGGCTAGAGGGTTAGTTCTTACCTTGTGTTTCTCTCTTTCGTTTCCTTGCTGACTTCCTGCCTTTTCGTAGCACAATCCGACTTCCGGGAGGAGATGCCTCCCGTTCTGGGTTCCGTGGTTCGTCGAGTGGTGGAATCATGGACACGTTGGCCTCTGTACCCTGGTTCCTCCTTGGGCTGGGACAGATTGCGTTCTCGTGGGCTGAGGAGAAAGTGGACGATCTCAAGAACGCGATGGGTGGTGGATACGGAAGGGGGAATAGGGGGTATAGGAATGTACCCATTGACGAAGATGCGCAGGTTCTGCGATTCGAAGATGATGAATAGGGCGTCATAGTAATGTACGAGGAGTATGGAGGATAGAAGGAACAAAATTATCCTTACTTAGTTGTTTTCCTGCCTAGAACTTACCGCATCGTCATAACTGTTTGTATTATTTATTAGTGCCTCTCTAAGTACTTACTCGTCGCTGTCTCTCAAGTATTGTTACTTTTACATGCTGCTATTACTTCTACATAGTTTCCGGCGTATCGCGCTCAGCACGGGCGGTAAGAGGTAGATGTCAGACGTCTACTTGGCTGTCCCGGCCTCCTCTGGGAGTCCCTACCTGGCTTTAGTATTTTGCTTCAGACCGATCGCTTATTGTTGGCAGACAATGCCAGGATATGTACACAGGGCTCAGAGAGGATTGATTAAAGTTCTCAGTACGTAAGTATAGATTATCGAACGCGCAAAGTCCGTAAGAAATTATCCAAAGGTTCTTTAACATGGGTGGCTTTGGTGTGGAGGGGGTCATGCCAATCAATAGGTGACCTAGAAAAAGTGGCCCAGTAATGACTGCACGCCAAAGCCTGCGTCGTAAAGAAATTCCACCCGGCTAACCACTCCCTTCCTCCAACATAACTCGAGGATTCTCTCGATGTCAACTTTGGCCCGATCTAACTCATCGCCCGACGCAGGAGTGGGACTCCCAAAAAAGTCGGAGCTGGTGCCATCACTGACAATGACCTGGAAGTCTATCTCGAGATAGTTGAACTTCTCCGAAGCAAGGAGTCCATCTAAGATGTCCCAGTCATGCTTGTGCAAAATCGAGTTCATACGGAGGAGATTGTGGCGATGAACGACAAGAGTGAGTCGGCGGAAGGCTGAGGACGAGATCGAGAACATGACACTTTCTGCGCGAGCCATTATACCATGATCCGGGAACAGGCCCAGAGGTGGTATATAGAGTGAAAGGGACTCGAGGTTGGTTAGGTGGCCGATATCATACGCTCCTGGTATAGGAATCAATTATGAGTTAAGAGAAACAATTTGGGTGCTCACCTCGGTCGAATGACTGGGTAATGTGATACGAACCATCGTCCGCCAAGCCAACACGCAAGAACCGGACACTTTCTCCGCACAGTTGAAGGAACGTAGGAGCAGCAGGACGAGAGTTCTCGAGCTCGGGATCAAGGTCATCATAGAAGGCGAGGTGGGTCAGACTCTGCAGAGTCCCCTGACTCTCGATCCATGTCAAAAGGTCATCACGAGCGCCCGATTCCTTGTATTCCGAGACTTTGATAGAAAGTTTCCTCAACGAGCCGGGTAGTCGGCATATATCGGACCTCGATCCTTCGTCAAGTCCCCCGGGAACTGGATTGCTTAGTAAAAGCCCACATGCGAGCTCGAGGGCCTCCAGTCTATCGAAAGCGCAGACGAAAGGAACGAGAGTACAGAGATGCTCTCTTTGAAGACATAGATTTAAGCGAGTGACAGACCCGCTGAAACACGAATGGATAGTGAGGACCAGATTGCGCTGCAGGCACAGTTCTTCCGATGTCCGGTTCATCGCCAAAGTGAGAGTATTGGGAGCAACGCCGTTAGAATGCAGTGTTTTGCAGAAGTCTCGAGCCCAGAGGGTGTGGTATCGAGAGCGGGCGAGTAGAAGGTTGTCTGTGTCAAGTTCCGTATCAATCAGAGCAGGGTATTGGATTAGACGGGGTGATCTAAAGCCAAAGCCGAAGTCCACAGCCATCGCATCATCGGGTATGAAGTCCGAGTCTGACAAGGTCGGAGGGTCGAAGGGGTCAGACACGAAGTCAGACTCCGAGAGGTCGTCGAGGTCGGGATCATCAAGATCCAGCCAACTATCATCGTCGAGGAGAGCCTGTAGTCCAGTGTCATTGATCGTCCCGCTAAGATCCACATCCTCGTCTCTACGATCCACATCTATGTTAATGGCGAGGGTTTTAACCAGACTGTTGACTCCACGATCTGCATTGGAGCCGCAGAAAGCCGTCGTGTAGAGTAAGGCCCGGCGATTGGTAGTGTTGCTGGAGAAGGACATGTTCGAATATATCAACCTTCGTGCGAGTGAAGCCCAAAGACGGCAGACACGGTGGCATGCGAGCAAGGTTTTCTGATCTTCGGCGCAGTGCTGGATGATTATGGCGAGAAGTTCGACAGGAAGGCATTTGGAGGTTGTGGGTGGGTAAGCTTGATACATCGCTTGTTGTTGAGTGATATGATGATCGGCGAAGCAGTGGTGAGCAGGCTCAGGAGAATAACGGCGAGAGCTGTCAGTTTGGGCGGATTTACTTATACCATCTAGGAACAATGTGGCATTTTGAAGCTGAATGTCCCTCCATGTGGCAGCTCAGAGTGGTCGAAGAGTCTGAGTGTGGCAAAGCGTATTTGCTTGCCACCCGTCCAAGCTGTGTATCCCCACTCGTAGGCGTTTGTCGAGGGCTCGTGCCACCACATCTGGCGTGCCGACTAGCTGGGCTATCTACCAGACGAAACCTCGAGAACTTAGCAGGAGTTGAAACTTGTCTCGATGTGAGCATGGCGGGACCAAGCTAGAGTTGTGCAAGCCAAAGCAACTTCGCCCAAGTCTTTGACCGTTTTGGAAGGGCCCAAGCGTGTGGGTTGCCATAGTACTCGAGTATTTGTTCGAGATTTTTCGAAGAACTTGTTGTCGTTGGCTTGCTCTCCAATTGTTCGCAGTTATAAGACCAAAAGCCTGTGGATCTCGTTTCACGAACAAATCGAACGCTGAGTTTGCAGAACTAAGGTTGAAAGTTGACGTTGAACATCGCTTGGAGGCCCGGACCGTCCGGATGAGAGAAAATACTGACGCCTGGTGACGCACGGACCACAACTTGGCAACCTCGGCAAAGGCCTCTAACGAGATGATTTAACCACTAATCGACCAGGACCAGGGCGTTCGAGACTGCCGAAGTTCAGTGCTATCCAACCAAAGGGGACGAATCGCGATTCACAGAAGATCTGTTGAGGCTGAGAGACTGTTAGTTCTCATAATTGAACCGTGGTGCGGCCTCCAAGATTGAAAGCTCTGGATTTTTTTTCGCTTAGACACAAATCGGCCATCAACATCCAACTCAAAGAGGTCGTAGTATCTAGTCTGGCGGGAGTATGTTATATTCCGAAGCAGGGAAGTTAGAATCGAAGTATACGAAAACCCGTCATTTATCCGAACAGCAAGATTTCGGAAGCGACATTCAGGTTTACTTCGACCAGGGAGTAGTAAGAGTGAATATAGGAGTGAAGTACACACAAATAGAGAGAGAGGACGGGATCAATGACGCCCAGTGAATAAACTCAGCAACGAGATCTTGTTCCACCCTTCTTCGTTCTCCCGGTGACCTGAGGCGTTAGCCCATTCCTCGAACGTCGTTAGTTTACCCCCACCCAAAGCGGCAGCCTTCCTCGCCAGCTCTAATTGACCCTCAAACTCAGGTACCTTGCCTTCCGCAACAGCGGCGGAGGTTTTCTCGAATAGTTCGATCCTGACACAGGAATACCAATTCAGAGAGGAAGAGCGATAAAAACAGAAGCGATACGCACATCTCCTGCAAATGAGCGTTCATTCTCAATATCCCCCTCGCAACAAAATTCGGAATCGAGGAGATATTCCTCCCAGCGGCTTTACGGTAGATATTGTACTGCTCCGGGCACGTGAGGTTATCGCCTCGCAGCACTAGAACTTGTGACTTGAACATGTCGGGGCTCTACAACGATGCTGAACGTTGAGTGTGTGCATAGCGCCAGGTACTGCTCATATGGACGAACCTGAAATACCCCAGCAGCGACATGGCCGATGTCATCTGCTGCCTAAAATCACAGCTACATATGATCAAATGCCATCAACAAGGAAAATAAACAGAACTGACGATGAGATGGAGCGTCGTAGTTGGTTTCAAGCCGACTGAAAATATTGACCATCCCAGACCACCCATTTGACCTTGAAAGTTCTCCATAAACCGCGTTGGGCGTAGTATCCTGGCATGAATGAAGAGGAGTGAGATAGAAGACAACGCAAAGCACGGGCCCCGCTCACGTCCATGGAAGACCCAGTTCCTTGATCCTTCGCTCTATCTTCACCTTCGCTGCATGAGTCGACCCCGGTGGTGCTTCCTCGTCAAACATTTCTCCCGCCCTTTCCAGCGACGTGTACACGAAGCATCCGACTTTGTTTTCGTGAGCGACCTCGGCCAAATTCTCATGTAAATGGGTAGGCGTCAGACTACGCACGCCAATCGAATGGAAAGCTGAGACACACCTTGCCTTGCATCTCCTCGCCAGCCGAGTCAACCCCCAACCCAGGATACGTCATTACAGCGAATACACCCCAAATACTGGAACCTTCAGCTCGCGACCTCTCAAAAACCGCTGTTAACGACTCTTTCGTGCTCAAGTCTCCTTCAACGACAGTCAAGCGTTCAGGAAAGTCTGTTGATAGCTTCTTCGCTGCCGATGAGCTGGCATTTCGAGTGAGCGCTAGGATGCGAAATTGCTGGGCGTTCTGGCCTAAGTTGAGAAGGGCTGCGATAGTAGCTCGACCTTGCTTGCCTGTTGCGCCGGCTACGAGAACGACTTTCGGTTGTGTTAATGACATTTGTTATGTCCAAATCTCGACTCTATGGCCACGGTGAGCCGGACGTCGAGAATGATGATGATGATAGTCACAGAAGAGGAATGCGGGAGAGAAGCCTGATGCCATCACAGTCGTATTTGGACCGTGTGATGATCATGATTCAGGAGGACCTGTATTCGGCGGTTGATTGTAGCGAGAATGGAAGGTGGGGATATCTATTTTTTATTTTTTCTAAATTTGTCGTAGACCAGACCAGATGAGTTTGTCGGTAGATGAAGTCATTTACAGGTGACTGAGAGTGAAGTTGACCGATGGCGAGTATATCTCTAGAACCCGGTGATTACCAGAGCATCGACGAGCCGGGGATGCATGGTTCTTGCGGCGAGCGCGAGGGACCTGAGAGTCATTTTGATTCTCTATCTGGTGTATGATGTTTGAGTCTTTCTTCTCATCGAAGCTAGGTGCCATAAAGAACTCTTGGCCCGAACTCTGAATCCTGCGTATTTCATCGTCGTTGGAAGAAAGTGTGTGTGATCATTTCGCGACCAATGAATACTCGTCTCGGTAAAAATTGAGTCAGCAAGCTGTTGCGCTAGCAAACGGTAGTGCTCGCATGGTGATGGGGGAAGGAAAAATGGCTGGGTGGCAGGCGCCTCTTGGGCGCTGGAAGGGAACGGTTGAACCGGTCCGTGTACTATTTGGATTGGCTTGGGTGGTGCACGGACCAGTTCCGGTTCTTCCTCTCGCCCACCATACCATCTCCAACTGCGCAATAATTTCGGCAAACCTCCTCAACTAGCCTTGAAGTTTTGAAGAGCTAGCACGCGTGAGTGCTTCAAGGATGGCTTTGTACTTGAACCTGTATTCTGCGGCCTGCCGGTTGGCAGGAGGCGGTAGTTTTCCAAATCGATAGTCTTGTGCGTTTTTTTGTCAGTGCTACACTCGGGCCGTTCCGTCTTGCAGGCTTTTCTCGTACTAGCTCTTTGCTGAGGCGGTAGCATCAGTTGATGCTGATTGGATTCGATCATGCCTATTGCGGAAAAGGCTCCTCAGTGCTGACGTATTTACGATTGTACTGGTTCAGGTGCTGGACGATGAAAAAGACTGGACAAAGGCTTCACAGTCGACGAGTTTCGACTCGGAGACCAATACCACACCAAGGCCTCGCCTTCTTCTCAACCTTGAGAAGGCTAGCGGCTAGAACAGTTGCTTGTCGTTCAGGAAACAAATGCAGGTTGCTACAATCTGGCCACACGTGCAGATCCTCCGTCATACTCGCGGGACATCCTAGGGCATTCGCTATACCGTCTTGCCGTCTATGAAGTTATGTTTCAGCACCCTCAAAAAGGGTATATTACACAGCACTCCTCACCTCATCCCCCACCATTGTTCGTACTCTGTCCGATTTAACCTGACTCCCGGCGACCATAATCATGTCGCGAACAAACACAACTTCAAAGGTCATTCTCGTAACCGGTGCCACGGGCAAACAAGGTCGTGCTACCGTCTCGGCTCTTCGGAACGTCTCGAGTACGCAGCAGTATCATATCTTAGGGCTCACTCGAAACGCCTCGTCGCCAGGAGCCAAGAAACTCACGGCCGACTTTCCTGAAGGCTTCGCAGTCGTCGAGGGCGATCTGAACTCATACAAGTCGATCAGGGACGTGTTTGAGAGGTCAAAACGAGAAGAGGGAGGTATTTGGGGTGTTTTCGCAGTTTTTGCGTATGCTGGGCTAGGGAACGACGCGAGTGGAGAGGAGAGGCAAGGGAAGGTACGAATCTTGCTTGGTCAGTGGGCCTGCTGGTGATATATCTGGGGTTTGCGGAAGATCTTAGCTCGAGTTGCGCACGAGTATGGCGTCGGATGTTTCATTTACTCGTCCGCGGAGCGTGCGGGGGAGATGTTCGATGATGAAGCTAAGCCTGGGTCGTCGCATGCTGCGAAAGTTCAGATTGAGAAGAGGGTCAAGGAGCTGGGGGTACCATGGACGTAAGTTACATGTCTTCTCCCTGCTTTATTTTGGCCGCCCGAATCCACCATCGGGTGGTCACTCTTTTCTTTCTGGTTCTTTCCACCCGTTATCGTCGGCTTATTGTAAACTTTGCATGTAAACTTCGCAGAATATTACGTCCGACCTATTTTATGGAGAACTTTGAAGGGCATCTCGGTGGTCTCGCGTGGTCCATCTTCTCTGCCGGAATGAACGCGACCTCAGCTCTTCATCTCATTGTGTGTTTCATCTTCCTCATCCTTACCCTCGATCTAACGAAGTTGACGGATGAGCATAGGCGGTAGACGATATCGGTCGTGCTGCAGCGGGAGTTTTTCAGGTTCGTCATTACCTGGGTTCATCAGGATTCGCATGCTCAATCGCTTTGCGTTTGGGGCTCCGCAGAATCCCGAAACCTTTCTATCTCAAGTTCTCGTGCTTCAGGGAGACAAACTGACCTCCTCGAAACAAGATGGGGTCTATCGTAGGGTAACGGGGAGGAGCTTATCCTCCGTGCCTGTTTGGGTGGCGAGGGGAATTTTGGCGATAAATGCACATTTGCAAGAAATGTACGTGTCTTGAACTTCATTTCTCGTCTTCTTTCCCCCGATCACATTCTCGAGCTTTCGTCGTTTCCGTATTGTAATTCTCTGCGCTTATTTCAAGCGCTGACTTACTGGCGTCTCGTTCTCAGGATAAATATGTTCGATAAGACTTCGGTCGTCGCTGCCGAAGGCAAAGTTCCCGAAATACGTGGTCAGCTAGATCTGGGTTGTCAAGCCATTATGCTGGGTGGCAGCAAGCCATTGACATTTGAGGAGTGGATTATTACTTCAATGCAGGTCCAAGTCAGGGAGAAAAACGCGGGGTGGAATAAAGTCTCCATGTTCAGTCTACTTACGGGGAGGCATTGATAGTGGCTCCAGCCTCCCCCCACGTTCTACTAGTGTATCTGAATCTGACTAGACTGCTTTGAGCAAATTGTGTATTCTTAGTCCTTATACATAGTCTATTTTGATCTCCGTTCATTTCTTTCATTTCTCGGAGGAAGGGACCGACGGAGTGTATGGTTAGGGCTAGCGCACGGGCCGTGATCTCCGGCCACACTACTTATTTCCGCCGGTGCCGATGTTTTCTCGCTCTCCGTTACTCCATCAGCAATTTTCGATGTCATCAGCACTTTTAATGAATGGAGGGCCGCTGGTTCACAGCTCCCGGAGTAAAGATTTGCGATCACCACGAAAACCGCTCGTTTCGGGGCCTTATTCAAGGGACAGGCTGTGTCATCTCCGACTCGCTTTGATTACTGTAGTTACTGGGCACCACGGGCCCGTCGGAAGCCTGAGGTACGTTGACTTCAGCTCTTTGCAACGTTGAGAATGGGAGGAGTAGCCAGATTCATCAACGATATTTCGCCAAATCAGCAACACCAAACTCAGGTACCCTTCAATATAGTGGGTCAATCAGTCCACAGGCACAGGGTTCGTTTGCGAAACTAGCGGACTCCATCACCGTTCGGTCGAAGACAACTATCCAAAGAAAGCAACCGGCTCCATGAAACATACAGCTTCCGTAGAATTTCCATGCTAACTGCCCCCTGCTGCCTCGAGTTTGACCCGTGCGTATTGTGGGTCTGGACCATCGCCAACTAACATCAACTGAGGCCTATTCAAGCCAAGATTGGCGACTTTCGCGGGCATACTGACGCGAGCCCTCCACGCTCCCAAACGGTAACTAATCCAAGCCCTTCACGGTTCTTCCGTGTATTTCTCGCATTCGGTTCCCCCTTCTGTACGGGATCCAGTGCCTCTTGTTCCTTTATAAGGTCCTCGAAATCACTCAATCCTTATTCAAACATAAGTGCAATGCCCGGGAAACGCAAGATACAGTCCGTGTCTGACAACGACATCTCCGACGTAGAACGTGCACCCAAACGACAGAGAAGGGTGCCAGGACGACGAGGAGCTCTGAGCTCGATCATGTCTGCTCCGATGGATGTCGTATATGAGGTGCGCCTTTGCTCGGAATCTTCCAAAAACTATCGAAAGTCTGATCTTGTGCTAGATTTTCACTCACGTTATGCCCCTCGATCTATTGAGGCTATCGAGAACTAGTAGAGCTCTACGGAGCCTTCTGTTGCGTCGTGAAGCAGCTTGGCTTTGGAAGAGCACCCGTGAACGAAATGGTATTCCGGAACCTTTTCCGACGATGAGCGAACCTGCGTTCGCAGATCTTCTGTTCGAACAACATTGTCAGGTGTGTTCTCGTGAAACTCAACTCCGGAAGGGCTAGACTAAAGAACAATCCCAGTTGTGTGGGGCTAAGGCCGGAAGAAACATCATCTGGTCTGCATTCGTTCGATGCTGCCGGAGGTGTCTTCTTGTAGAGTACGTTAGCTTTTCAAAGCTACAGACTCAACACACGCTTACTGAGTTACATCTTCCTTCACAGGTCTTCTCCCCTGCTACCTGTCTGGAATATTCTTCCGGCGGAATTACTTGCCGTGTTACCCCACCTGGACATGAATCACAGTTCTCAGTATGATAGATGTGCGACGGTTTCTCAATCGTCACCGGCTAATACTCACCTCACTTTCAGGGAGGTTCGGCGGGCGGCTTTATCTTAAAAGATACGCCGATAAAATGGTAGACCAATATTTGTCTATACCTGCCGGTAAATCGAAGGCCTGGGTAGCCCAAACAGTCGAGACGTATCAACGAGCTTACCAGGTAAGCAAGTCTTCTCATTAGTCGGTCTTTCGCTAAATGGGTGATGGCAGCATATTCCCGTCTGTGAAAGGCGAATTACAACACAGCGGGAACTGCATGAAGCCGAACTCGACGATCTTAGGTCAAGAAGGAGAGCGGCGTGAGTAGACTCGGGTCTTCTGTCTTAGAGCGTAGTCTGATTCACATTTTGTTCTGCCAAATCTTCAGGATTCTCAAAGAACTGGAGAAATTGGGTTGGGACCCTCGACTACTTTCGGATGAGCGAGTTTCAGAGCACCGATTGGTATACAAACCACAGATTTTGACAGACCGTGGTAGGCCCGTCTCCAGCTGATCCTCAAGTAAGTCCGTCTGTACTCACAGGCATGATCGTGAACAGTATGGACCAACATAAAGCCAAGACTCGAGCTGACTTTGAGGTCGATCGAGGGAAGGGTGGGCTAGTGGACAATTCAAGTTCAAGCTCACGCTACTGTCGTATGGAGCATTCGCGCGGCATCCGTATAGTACGAACACGAGACAGTCCAGATCATAGGCCATGTAGCCATGAGGAGATTTCTAACGTTGATCGTGTCACTCATTCTCGAGAATACGTCGGGGGCCTCACATGCAGCCTCGGCAAAAGCCGAGTTTCGAACCTTCAGGTGGTGGCTGACAGTCTCCTGTCGGTCCCCACGGACTGTTTACGATCTCGAATACTTTAATGAATCGTACGAAGCTATTATTTAGGCCTGTGGTCGACTCCAGTCTGGCTGCTATCTAATATCTAATTTAAGTTTCACGACCAAGTCCCGACGACCCCGCGATGATTCAAATGTCAGCCGATTTAGATTCAATCCAGCACATCCTCTTCACCCTCGAAGAAGTTATAAGTTTCCCGTTCTTTGACTGCGCCGCCTATCTGTGCTTCAGTCCCCTTCAGTGGGAAATCCATCTGAACCCAGATGATCATTGCCTGCGGGATCACCCTGAGAAACGAAAGAAGTAGGAAAATGGTGCTCGTGTCTTCTTGAGGGTCTCGCCAGTAGCGTAAAAACGTCTCCACGCTCTCAGGACGCCAATGATACGTCGATTGAGACCGATTGACCCACTCCGGATCCACGATTTTGATAGAATCGAATGAAGGGAGGTTCTTTGCGTCCAGATCGATGAATATGATTGGGTTTTTGCGATTCTTTTGGATGAGAGACCGATCTGCCATGTTATAATCTGCTGGCAGCTCCCCGATCGAGGAAACAAAGCCCTCAACGTCTCTGGAGACAAGGGGTCCATTTGCTTGAATGTGCGATTTCATCCACTCACGTATGAACTGGAAATCGTGGAGTAGTGTCAAAACTAAACAGAGCATGTGTGATGAGCGTGCGCCGTGGAGTAGCTACCAAAACAGATCCTTACCGCCGGGAGATGGTTTTCGTGGGCATTCGCGACGGTGTTTGAGTTGCCAGTCCATCTTCTGGCAAGCGGGTGAGCAGTACATAGCACCAGCGCATCCCGCACAGCGGAAATATCGTCTGTCGTCCCTATGATCAGTTACACCATCACTCACTAGAGAAGAAGTATTGGGGCACTGCGCGCGATTTCAGTTACATGGAGACTTGCAACATTGAATGATAACCACACTCGCCTGTGGAAACGAACAAAGGCCTTTCCTCTTCATGCCCCGATAGACACCGTATAAATGCAGAGCTTTATCTCTGACGCGGACCCAAGCACCCCAAACCGGCTCCGATACCGATTGCAGTCGCTGCTCCAGATCTTCAGATGTTCTGATTTTCTGTGTTTTTCGGATAAAACGGCGCATGATTGTTTCATATACTAGGAATCTTGATAGAACCTCCAGTACTGCGACAAAGCCTGCAGAAAAAGACCTCGATTCGTGATCGAGCAAGAAATACAATGGGGGAACCTTGAACATGACGTCGATTATGCCATGTTCCAGCACATTCAGGACGTCGAGTGGATTATGCTTGACGTTGTGGAGCAAGGAAAGTGAAGTATATGCCACAAAATGGACGATGCGCTCCGGATCAGTTCGATCGAGATCTCCTGGCTCCAGACCTGGAGCGAGCTTCCTCTTGCAAAGCAGTGTGCGCACGACGCGCAGTAAAGAGCGAATGAGCAATTCCGGCCTGTTGCACTCGAGGAGAATGGGCCTGCTGTTTCGGAAACATTGGTTCGTGGAATTGATCAACGAAAAGAAAGCGTTGAAGTAACTCAGATGGAGAGGGTGCATGGTCGGGAGATACTCGACTAGGTTGTTGAGCTTTCGGATGAGAATGAGACTGAGTGCGGGACCACCTCCTAGCGGATACAAGACGGGAGATGTTGCAACGGGAACGAGGGTTGTCGTAGTGTGACGGCCCATGACAATCCCTGTTGTGGCTAATGACCAAGGTCCCCAGCTAAGGTAATCCTTATCGACCACTTTCAACCATGCTTGTACCACGAGATTCTCCAAATGTTGGGCGGGCCTATTGTCCATATCGAGTGAGAAAATTAACTCGGGAATGCATGTCAACGCCCGGTCGAGAGCGTTTACCCCATCAGGTGTTGTGGGCTCCTCTGTGACTACGATGAATCTCTCTAAAAAGAACTTGACCCATTTTTCGAGGAGAGACGACCAGTTTGCACGGATCTGAATTCTTGTACGGTTGGAACCTGGACCGTGGGATTGTTCTGCCAGGGCTCCGAGGTAAGTTAATGCGACCTGAATATCTCGACTTGGCTGGTTGATGTCTATGTGTTGCGAAGGCCCCCCAAGTTGGCGAAGGCGTGCGATGGCCGTCACTGCAACTGTCCGTCCCGTGCGCTCCGACATGTGTGATCGGCGTTGTATCAAGCCCTATTACGGAATTTTTGTCATGAGATTGAATTTATAGAACCTCTTTGACATCGTGAGGGCGCCCTTACTTCGAGAGAGTGTGGAAAAAGAAAGGGGCAGAAACGGTTGGGTTGTGCCAGTGGTGGTGTTGGTGGTGTTGGTGGTGTTGGAATGAAGGCAAAATATACACCCAACCTCGTGCCGGCTTCGGGCCGGAAGTTGTTTCGGCCCGAAAACTAGGCCTAATTAGTAGCAAGTCCGAAGCAAAGTCAAAGTCAAAGTAATCTTCCAGTTTTTAGTCGCTGTCATAATCTACATTACTGTCATCATTAGACCAATAGACCCAACTCTCATCATCTCAAATCTTCAAATCTACTAGGTATTACCAAGCCCACCTGGCCAACAACGACTTGGGGTATGTTCTATTCCACAACTTCCTCATCTCGTCCAGGAACACCAACCCGACTCCGTACGCCATTGGTAGGAAGTAAAATTCCACATCTACACCCCGAGTGAGGAAGACTTTCTGGAACCAAGGGACGTATGAGAATAAGCTGGATGAGGAATCAGAACGACAGTCATAGGTTGATAAGGTCAAGCATGCTTACCAGGCCAGGCCGAGGGCCATCAACATCGTGGGGACGAGCCATAAGTTACGAGTTCTCTCTCCCCATAACGGGTTTTGTTGGAAGATGGAAAGTCGGCGTGTACGTGTGGCGAGAAGATTCCCCCACTGAATGAGGACCAGGTTATAGAAATCTACGGGTGAGACGATCAGCACCCCCGGAAGGGACAAGAGAAGAGAGAGTCTCGTACATATTGATTGAGCCTTGTTCAGCGTTTCGTTAAACACGTCCGTATCGACATTGTAGTCTCCATACTTGAGCCACATAGCAGAAAATGGAATGCCGTTTCGTTGGAAGCCGAAGTAGAATGCCCTGTTGAGAGAACATCATTAGCTTCCGGTCATGGTGGGAAATAGTTCGAAGAACTGACCCAACCATTGAAGTTAGCGAATGAATGACACCGATGAAGCCATAGGCATGCAGAAGTAGAGGCAGATCGACCAAACGCTCCTTCGTGCGATTCCTGGGCCGGCGCAATAGAAGGTCTGCCTCTGGCTTTTCGTAGACCATCGAGAGCGCAGGGAACAAGTCCGTGAATATACAGACGAGAATCATTTGAATACTGCTGAGCGCTTGGGGGACACCTACGAGGGGGAAGAAATGAGTACGGATTCCGTAAAGGGTGACGAAGACAAAGTGGAACTCACCGAAGAGCGTGTTCAGAAGGACGGGCATGAGCTCCGAGAAACTGCCTAGAGAGAGAGGCAGGATATCAGTACTGCCGGTCGGCTTGAACAAACTCAAACGCACCCGCTGGAAGGAGGTACACAATTGACTTCCTGAGATTCTCGAAGCACAACCGACCATATTCAATACCGGTTACGATGTCGGAGAACTTGTCCAAAAGGACGAGATCGGCAGCTTCCTGTAGGCGAAATGAATCAGGGCCTGTCAAACCAAACCGGGTAGAGAGCGTACGATTGCAACGTCGGAGCCTCCAGCGATCGCAACACCGACGTCAGCTTGTTTGAGTGCGGGCGCATCGTTGACTAAGCGAAAATAGGTCAATACCGATCCATACAGGAAATCGCAAGCTTCATTACCTCCATCCCCGGTGACAGCTACGGTACATCCATCGCCTTGTAACGCCCGAACGATCTGCAGTTTTTGCTGAGGAGTCGTACGCGCGAACACGATTTCGTCGAACTGATTCATGTAATCATGGTCAACATGAGCCGCACACCCTAATGTAAATGACTTACAGCCAGGGCTTGTTTCCATTGGGACTCCGTCATGCCCATGATCTCCGAACCACTCAGTACAAGACTGCGCTGCGGCCGGGTCAGTGCATCCTCGGCCCATGGATCGAAATTTGCGATTGTCGAAAGTTCCATATTGAGAGGCAGATCCGCGATGTGTTTGACCTCGGATATAGGGGTAGTGATGATCCCTGCATTTCGAGCGATTGCAGTAGCTGTCGAGGCGAAATCACCTGCAGGAACGAAATTGTGAGACTTGAGCATTCAACGTAAATCGGAAGTGTCAGTGAAGACCCATACCTGTGACCATAGCGAACCGTATTCCAGCTCTCCTGCAGACCTTCACAGTTTCTGGGATTTCCTCCTTGAGCGGATCCATCAAAGCAACGAGACCGATGATGGAGAGTTCCATCGTCAGCATCTTGATCTGGTCTTCAACCAGTGAGCCCGCGTCGGTGGAGGAAGGAAGTATGCGCCGGGCGATAAGCAGAACACGTTGACCCTGACTCGCGAAGTACTCCTGGGTTGATATAAGACTTGCGGTGATGTCTGGTGTGAGCTTGACTTGGTTCGGGGTATCGGTGTGAGAAATGATATGGCTACAACGGGGAATCAAGACGTCTGGTGCCTGCGAAAAAATGTGTCGGTAAAAGTGCGTTGTCAGATACGTGATGAACTCACTCCTTTGACAAGTAGAAGGGTCTCTTCGTTGGTCATTTCCGATTGAGAAACAGGAAGGCCGGGGTTTGCGGATTTGAACAACTTCACAGCAAACTTGTTCGCTGATCGGAGATTCTCGTCAGTTCTAAGCACGCTTGCGTGAAGAAAGGATACGCACTGGAGTTGAAAGGCAACTTTCCGACCTCATTCCAGCTTTCGCGGGTTGCAGAGACAGATAACATGGCGTCCGAGAACCTTAACAGGCCAGAATCTAAGAACGATTTGCAATCAGCTTCCGTACTAACGTACCACGGTGGTAAGCCTTACCCGTAGCATCTCCGCTGACCTTCTTCTCCCCTTCTTCTGCTCCGTCGCCTCCCTCGAAAACGGCGTCGTTACAAAGGCAAGTAGCGCTCGCCATAGCCATCACTTCCTCCTGACTGGCCACTGCAATCTTCTCAACCGGTATCCTTGCGACCTCACTCGAGTTGAAGAACCCAAGGTTGACGACAGTCATTTTGTTCTGCGTCAAGGTTCCAGTCTTATCCGAGCAGATGAAACTCACGGCGCCTAGCGATTCAACTGTGGATAGCGATTTGGCGATGATGTTGGCTTTGCGCATAGCATGAGCGCTGTAGTTTCAAGAGAGGGTGAGATGAAGTACATCATGGATTTGACGCCACTTACATGACCGTGAGCGAGAGCGTTACACAAACAGGTAGACCCTCTGCCAAATCACGTTTGTTAGTACGGACCTCGAGGGTGATGAAGACGTAAGACGAACCAGGAATGAAGGCGACGGCTACAGACACCAGATTGATCAACAACGTTGGGACGTTGATGAAATTGGGGTGGTCTCTCCTCAACCAGGCAGCCCACAAGACTAGTAGGGTCAACGTCAGTTACTGAAAAGGTAGCGGCGGGAGGGCGCTACTCACTGACGATCAAAACGACGACGGAGGCGGCCAATCCGGCGATGATAAGAACGAATCTCAGGATCTCCACTTCCAATGTAGTACGTGTTGGGCGTTGTCCCGAAGCCTGCTGAGCTATTTGACCAAAGACTGTCTTGCCGGCCACACCGACGCATATGCCTGTTCCACTACCGTTGGTGCAGAGGGTTCCTTGAAGCGCAATGTTATGAGATTCCATGACTAGTATATGCGTAAGCAGAGATAGATTGAATTCATCTAGAGTGTGACTCACAGTTTGCATTCGTTGATTCCACAGTGCCAGGAATGGGTACACTTTCACCAGTGAGGATAGAGCGGTCAAATCGAAGGTCGGATGAGACTTCAATGAGACGGATGTCAGCGGGTATCTTGTTTCCCATTGATAATTGAACAAGGTCGCCAGAAACGAGCTCTGAGGCAGGCATCCTACGGTAACGCAATTAGAAGGGCATGGGAGGGATTTCGGGTGACCAGGTGCTTACTTGTGGACTTGACCATCACGGATGACAACTATTTCCGAGGGAAGCATATTCTTGATAGAGGCCATGACACGACCAGTTGTGTAATCTGAAACAAAAGGATGAGCTTCAAGCGATCCTTTGTGCGTCGAACAACGGATACTCGCCTTGCCAGAGGTTGAATATGGCCTGGATGACGATGACGATGAGCAGGACGACGGCGAGTGCAAGGTTGGCTAGGGACGGGTTGGGGTCCCCGAGAGGTCGCCTGCGACACAGTGAGCAACCAGGCAAAGCAATGCAGTAACAAAAACGGCGGACCATGCAATGAAACAAATGATACTCGCGACCAGGAGCAATCCACCAAATCCTCCAAACGTTGCGAGAAAGATCTTCTTCGCGATGTTATTAGGCGGGGGCTTGATGATGTTCTTGCCATCTCTCTTCTGACGACGTTGAACCATGGGAGTGTCTAGGCCCGCCTTTTCGGACACGCCGAGTCGATTACAGACTTCATTGACCGAGAGAGTATGCCACTCGAGAGCGGAGAGTTCTTTGACAGTAGCATCCTTCGCGTGAATGTCCGCCTGACCACCTTGGGTGTCGGTGACATGGATACTATATAAAGGCCGTGAGTATAAGAAGCTTTGAAAAGAAGTGCTAATCGTACCTCAATGTCCTGAACTCGGCAATAACGCGAGCTTGAGGATTAGCTTTGACCGAAGGAGTCAAAGAAGGCGTGGCCTCGAAGCGCGTTGAACGACGGGTTCCATAACGAGCACGGGTCCCAGCATCGTCACCACCGGCGTTCTCTACGTCTTCCGTACGGTCAACGAGATACTTCTTGTCCATAAGACCAAGGCTTGGAGGTCGAGAGAAGATATGAGATAGAGAGTTGAGACCAGCGAGATTTATTCGCTTTAATAGCAATGATAGCAGGCACCGCCAATTCCCTCTCGTTACCACTGAGCATATTTCGCTATCCGATGGCCAAAATATCTCAGATGCCCATTGTGCGACCCAACTTGGATAGGCCGCTCCACACCGTTTACAACCCCGAGCGGAACTGACTGTCATTCGATCAGACCGAAACAGGGCAAGATGTGAGCCAGTAGGCTGTATCCAGGTGAAGGAAGTGCAGCGTTTCAACCTCAAGTCTCAAAAAAAAGATTTACCGCAGTCTGAGGGTCCAAGTTGTGGACGCATTGTCATCGTGGCTGAGCGCTTGAAATGAATCATGATGAGGAACTGATTCATTCTACCGGGAATGCTTGAACTCCGTGAGGAGCCTGTCAGCCACCATCTATTTGAGGAGCGCAGAGATAAGCCCTTGCTTGAGCATTGGACGAATAAAATCAAGTGGACGGGAGCAAGCGAACCTGACGGGATTTGATTGTTGGAAGGCTCTCGCGAGGCTCTCGGAACGAAAAAGCTGTATGAGTTTAGGGCAGGTTTATCGATGCGAAGTTCCCACATGGGTGTTCCGGCCCGAGAGAATGCCGACTCTCAAAGCTGGGTTCTTAATCTCCTAATTTCATCCACTTGGTCTTACTCACATTGCTCAGGAACGAGAGACCGAGAATCGACAGCAGGGTACTCCCAATACAAGCGAGAACTCATATTCCGGATGAGCCAAAGGGTACGATCACGTCCCAGCCGCCGCTCAAGCTGAGGCTGCTCGCGTTTGAGCGGTATTGCGATGTGGAATAATGGGGTAAATTTAGGCTAGACTTGGAGCAGACAGATTCCTGCTTCAGCCTCCTGACGGTGGCAAGCATGTATGCCAGTGTCATTGTCATCGACAGGTCTCTGATCGCCCTTCGCTTGCCAGAGCCAGAGCCGGATTTGTAGATATTAGAACAAAACTTGCGACGGTAGCCAATCATTCGCATGACTAGGAACACCCCCTCGGCCTCAGTGCTCGTTCGCGATGGGTCAATGTCTCGTTTCTGTTTGGAGAGCGATGTTGACCAAGCTCAAGAAGTGTCACAATATTCTCGACTCGCGAGGTGTCAAGTATATCGACGCAGTCTCATGCATTGAAAACTCTGGGCCGGCGCCTTAAGATAATTTCTAATATGGTAGTTCCCATCTCGTCCGAAGTGAGCAGTCACCCTACTACAATGTAAAGGGCTCAGGAGAACATGACAAGGTCGTTACTACACTCGGTGAACAATGAGGGGAGATATTTACTACCACTTTGGGGGGGGGGGGGGAAGGGGGGGGGGGTGCAGTTTCCAAGAGACTGCAGACTGAGACAATGGCTCCTGCTATGACTCTACTTCACTTAGGGGCGACACAGCACTCCCTTGCCAGATAAGAGGTAAGAAAAGAAAAGTATTACATTTGTACTTGGAAGGTAGATTAAGCCCACATCGCGGGCAGTAAATGACTATCTAGATCCCCATAAGAATCGCTCAAACCATCACACCAGGAGGAAATTACTTCGACAGGGGAGTAATAAGAGCAGAGATTGGAGGGGTAAAGAAGTATTCTCCGCCACGAGACACGATGAAATCTGTATATTTTCCGTTAGTTTCGGAAGCGTACTGCATGAGGGAAAGACTGACCTGTCTTCATCGTGATCGTCCTGTTCCAATCCGTAAAGTCGAGACCTTTGATAGGTCGCGGCGTGTTTTGAGTTTTTCCGTCGGTCTGAAGGTAGCCCACAATGGGATCAGATCCCTGCGTAAATTGCATCAGTATAGATACCAGGACGATTGAAGTGATCAACTCACAGGATCATTTCGGCCAGTAGGGAACCTGATAAAACGATCAGACCCGGGAAGAGTTAGCGGTGAGAAGAAACTCACGAAGGGCTGTTGACCATATCTATCTGCATGTGTACGAAACCGTCTCCGATATTGGATTGGTATGCGACTGAACGAACGAGAACGTTAGTGACTTCGAAGAAATAAGGCACGGTGACACCCACCGAAAGCCATGCCACGTTCGAGTGCAGGATCCTCGGAAGTTGTCTCCGTAGACTGTTCGCTGGCAGTGACTGAAGACCGCTGTCAGCTCCAAGTATGTCGCTTGGGTGGGAGAGACGTACCTTCGTCTCCGTAAGGAAGACCGGCACGAGCAATATGATGCCTAAGGTCTTCTTGCGCATCGATTGCCAACCTAGGTCGACTCTTCAAGATGTGTGCGCTGAAGGGACAGAAGGTCTGGTTGGTCGCCTGGTTGAACGAGTTTCCGAGCTCGGGGTGGGCGAATGTGAAGTTGTTGAGCCTTTTAGGGTCTGCGCCGAGAGCGGTGTCCTCGTGATGGGGGGAGAGGTCGACAGGAGCACCCTGTAAGGAGAGACAGTCAAAATTCGGTCACCCTCCCAGAAAATTGAATACGCTTACACTTGGCCACCGTCCAACCATCCTACTGCCGAGGTAGTTGGCGCTGTCTGCTTGACTCATTCCGGGGACGACAGGAGCTTGGTCCAACAAGAATCTACGGAACTCGGGAACGTATTGCTTGAGCTGACGGAAGACGAGGAAAGATCCGCTCTTTGTCCACGCCGGGCGCTTGGTGAGGTCACCATCCTGACCGAGAAGGATAACACCAGGCTGGAGTTCAGCTTGTCCCGGATTGGGAGGTCTGAAGCCCTTGACAACGGGCTGAGCGATACCATCAATCCATCCAAAGTCTAGGTAGCGGAGAGGGCCGGTCGTAAGTATCACCATCATGAGAAGCCACGGAAAATGTTCGTTACTCACGTTCGTGGCCTAGCTGGTCACCAGGCCGTGCCTTGGATCGCACTCGGTGAACTTCCTTGACCGAATCTCCTAGAATCTTGAAGAGCTCGTTGATCTCGTTATCAACGTGTTCCTGTTTGTCAGAGGCGATCGTGAACACCCCATGGATAGTGGGTCCCGCAAAGGCTGGCACCCAGTTCTTCGTGCCGTCTCCAAACGATGCGGCGTCTTTCATTTGACCGGCTTTGAAGTGCGGGTCCTTCAGGTCATCTTTGATGCCGAGAACATTTAGACCTTTCTGTGAGAAGGCGATGTTGACTCCTGCGAGCGGCTGGGTCTCGACATCGAGAATCTGGATGGCGGAGGTGATCCGACCGTGAATATCAGTCCCGAGTTTCGACTTGAACTTCTTGGCGTTCTTGATCTCGAAGAACAGCAGAGCCTCCCTTTGCTTCTGCATTCCAACCCTACATAAATACGATTGCTCGTTATCGACGGTGTGGACAAACCGAGGAAAGGAAAGTACTCACATGACGAATGATTGGACGTTGTTGAAATCGAGTCCTGTGGATGCTGTTGAGGCCCTGACTGCGCTGGCAGTGGGTAGTTCGTCGAAGCCAGCGGGCCCTATTCGGTGGCTGAGGAGATTGTTCGAGCGTGAAGTGGTAAAATTTACTCACTAACTAATAGCGACGATGTTCTTCTGGGTTGGACGGTCGAAGCCAAGCCCCCGTTGGCAGAAAGCCAGAGGGCGAGAGCGACGAAGGACAATTTCATTCTGTGTGAGTTGTTTTGTGGAAGGGAAGGAGGAAGTTGGTCCGTGTCAAAAACAGACGAACGTCAGAGCCTTTATACGCTCTAATTGAGTGATGATTTGACGTGAATGAAGTGGAACTCTATGAGAGGACCTTGCACATGGACCTCGAATTGGACGTACCATCATGGCGTGATGCAAATTTCTGCGAGTGGGTCCTCTCGGAAACCCGTACTGACGGCGGGATTCATTATACTGGGTCCGGCGCTGTAATGCAGCTCATTCGAACTTCGAAACAACTTTCTGCCTGTTTACGCTCTCTCGAATGAACACCCTCAAACACGAATTACCCGTGATCGGGATTCCCAAGCACCGCGGTGTTACTCCTTCTAAATAAAGGTATTAGAATGTTTGTCCCGCTTTAAATTCTATACTCACTGGAGGACCAATCGAAACGCGATATGTCTTCTCGTTCCAGACCTGGCATGATGTCCAGTTCATGCTGATAGATGGGTGAAAACAACAGCAATAGTGGGCAAAGAATCCAAAGATAGTAGCTGAACATGTCATTTCGTGGGTGTGTTGTTGGTGGAATAACACTGGGATGACCCGCAGGTTGGCCCCAACCTCCGAAATTGGGATCAACATGCAAAGGCCCTGTAGATCCTATGCCAGGTACGCCATGTGAGTCTCAGAACAGCGACATTGACAGGCTTGACGTACGCACCCAGCTCCAGTAGGCACCACCACTCTCCATAGGTACCACATCCCCAGCGAACGGAATGGGCCCCGAGTAACTCATGGAAATCCATTAAATGTCACTCAATGGAAAGTCGGGTGCGTAGCCGCTCCTGTACCCCCACCACACGCCTCTACCTCACAGTAAAGGTTCCATTCCTTTCAGTCGGCGTCCTCATGCCGCCTGTCTTTCCACTGTTCCCCGTTGTGCCTTCCCGGCTTACACGAAACTTCCCGAGAAAAATAGCATAGGAAAGGGATGCCGGCAGTAGAGAGTTGAGACTTCCGACCCGTATGAGCGTAGAGATCTTCCCTTCGACACCCATTCCTAGGTCCAGATTTGGACTTGCTAGACGAAGCCGGTCTCGGAAGGCTTTTGGGGACAGTTGAGCGCCGACAATTATACAGAAATGCTGGTTCGTAGAATTTTGTGAGAAAATATCTTCCTGAACACTGCTCCACCTACCTAATCCATACATTCCCCTCGTCAGAGGTGGCTTTCCAACTGAACCACGATACTCGCATCTGTCACTTGTCAGTATTTCCGACTGCCGGACAGTTTCTCCATCTCCCCGTGCTTCATCACGATGCCCCGCATGAGTACCGACTACTTCCAGTCGAAGTTGTATAGAACGCAGAAGGATGATGACAGATGAGCTATAACAGCAAAGAACAACAGTCAGCCATCCCTGATGTCCAATCATAGGACTCCGATTTGAGTAGGACCGTACCAAGTCACCATGTATACCAAAATACAAGGCTCCGCCGGACATGTCGTCCACTCCCCATACGAAAGGCGATTGAGACAGGGAGCCGGTTCAAACATCTCTCACTACAAGTAACAAGCTCTCCCAACTAACTGTCTCAACAGAGGCCCAGACAAACAAAGACAAGACAGAAAAGGGTAGGCTACCGTGTTGTCTTTGTAGCCTCACGATGCCCACCATCGCGCCCGAAATGACAGAGGTCAAACGTTGATGAACAAAGCCCTTCTATTCGAGGTTCATCCTGTCGCGGCTGTGCAGTATCGGTGAGACTTCTTCCTGTAGTCGACCCGAAAGAACTTGACAGTATCAGCCTATAATTGCACACGAGTCTTGAATTTGAAGGCATAGACCCCGAGATCGTGCTATGTTGAGGGTCGCAAAGATGGCAGATCAGAAGTGCAAAAGTTGTGTATACGGCGGTCTTGATACGTTAGCTCGAGCTACAGAGCATTAGATTTCTGGGGTCATCAATTCAGTTATGGGCCGTTCGAACGAGAGAGCAAAAACCTAAACAGTATAAAGAAACGTACTATTATCTGATTTTGGGCGTATCGTTCGGCTCTAGTTCCCGTTCTATTCCTCTACCTCTGTTCTACGTCCCACCCCCGTATCTGTTGAGCTTTGAAGGTAGACTGGATGCAAACTTGTAAGTTGAAACAACGTTGACTGAAGGTCCGAGTTGAGAGCGGAGGATAGCACGTGGTCTTGCTGTAACTCGGGCCGAGGGGACGACATCCGACGGGCGCTAAATAGAGCAGTGGCTCGCCAGTTCGCGACTCTGCTCGAGGATGCACACAAGCGCTGAATTGTCGCATCCCGGCTGTCATTTTCTCCTCCCCTTTGCTCCTTTGTAACATGGTATCCTCGAGAATGCGCAGTGTTTGACAAAGTCACCCAGCGCCTGGCCCCAGCCTGAACCGGTTTCAATGAAGTATCCCACAGTCTAGGCTGCTGGGAGGTTGTAGTGCTGCCGCGAGTCCCATCTTGTAAGCCCTACTATCATCATAAGCGTTTGATTTATGATCCGGTAACCTAAGCTGAGGCCAAATACGGACTTCCTAGTCCGGCCCTGGCAAGACTCCCTTACCAGGCCTGCAGATAATATCTTCATCATACGTACCCTGACAAGTGAAGGCTTGGATATGCTTTTCGTTTACTCTGCGATATCTCCATAGTTGGCTGGCGGTGGGCGGACAGATCGAGTCTACGCAATTTCAGGAGTCAATGCTGGGTATCGACCGTCGACCTCTGGTCCATCGGGGAGTTTGTATGATTGAAGGTTCGAGAAAGGAGTTGAGCGTGTTTTTGCGAAGAAAAGAACCATCAGTGTGATGTAGGGATGGCCTGCAGGGTAACACAGGGAGAGACGAAGATACGAGACTATGGAGATTCTTTTATATCTGATCCTTGTCTGTCCGTACGAGTGCGGTCGTACCGGTTTAGAATTAAATCGAAGCGCTCGACTCTTCCTTCTGTATCTCACAGCCGCATGTACGACCTAACCTTCTCCGTGGAAACACAAGGTCTCCCGGAAGCGAAAGTCTGGACAAATGGTAGTGGTACTTCCACTTTATACATTGTAAACTCATGGCGGAGAGATCGTGCCATATAAGGAGCTCAGACGAGCCGCTCAAGACCACTTCCACTATTGTTTTTCTTGTAGTCCTATCGTGGGTCGATGCTGCAAGAAATATGCCAAGCACCTCCTTTCCATCGTCCAAGGTCTCATAGGAAGAAATGAGCGATGCGTCGCACAAGGAGAGAGGTATTCCGATACCAGCTCGTGGTAAACTCCCCTCCTCTACCGGCCATCGTTCAACGCTTCTCCCGAATTTGATTCTGAATCTTGAAGCCAGTGGGAAACGGGATCCCGGGCCGGATTTGCGTACACCAGCTTGGACCCCACGCTTTGACCGGCGTGAGTGAATTGTTCAAGTATCTTGTTGCTGCTTTGCTGCTACGATACGAGAGAAGACCAGTCAAGGCTCGCCAGGGAGTAAAAGCGGCCAGGTGGAAGATCAGCCCGCGTGAGCCCCGACGTAGATAAAACAATGTGCATCAGCAAAATAGAGGAGTATACCTTCGGGACGTACAATCATAGAGGGCGGTAGAAGACATGATGGCAACTTGACCGCAATACGATACCAGACTAAGTGATTCCAGAATACGGCGATTATCGCACTGGGTATTGACTGGTCCTAAAAAAGCGCTCACACACCTAGCCATCCAAGGTACAACCTATCCATTGGGGGACCACTGCTGACAGCGGGTAGTATCGAGGGCCGATCACCATCCATTTAGATTACTGCTCAGCTTGATGTGGTTTCACGTCGCCTTGAGCGGATCTGGTGCCGGAGACCCGACAGCTGGCTCTGCGAGTCGGTTTTGAATAGTTGACATCTTATCGTGGTCAGAGTTGGTCCGGAACTGGAGAGATGGGGTCTTGGAATTGATGTAACGCCTCTTGTCCATCTCAACTTGAGTTAGCGAATAGTTGGTATCGTCTTAAAGGTTCTCCGCGTCTGCGGATACCACTGTCGACTTGAATCACGATTGTCGCGGCTGCCTTCATGAGTCCGACTCAGAGACACTGGTATTCCTGAGCCCTCTGTCGTACTTTCTGTTGGGACGAGTAGCGATAAGTCGCCTACGATGAGGCGCAAATTGAATTATTCAAGAAGAATTGAACACGGAGAATGATACATGAACACTTACAGGTGCGCTCCAAGTTTTTGAAACTTAGTAGCCCGGAGGGTACTCCTAGAGCAGCTACAGATCGTTTGCTTCAGAGAGCCTCTTGAGCCCCGAAGTGGAATATACAAAGTTTGTCCTGTTTCAACGAGGACGTAGCCCATGTATCGCCCCCAGTACGATGGGAGTGGAGGAAAAGGGGCGGAAACTCAGTAGCGCCCGTTGGGTGCTGGGGCCGGCATCGGCCGAGGGTGTGTCAGCACAGTGCTTCCGACTTTCGTAGCTTCAACCGAACCTAAATGCACTCCCAGTCTTCAAATCTCTCGATGTACCATTGATAATCATCGCATCTCTTTACTCAATGCACTCGATTGAGCATCTATAACAAAAATGACGCGCCGAACTAACGTCTAGCAACAGTTACAACACTCGATGGCCGGAATGTAAAGACGGGCTCTCGATATTCTGCACTATCTGGTGGAAACGGAACAGGAGTACGCGCTTCTTCACGCCAGGTCATGATCAAAGATACTATTTGCTGACCGTACACATGCAGATGCAGACAATGTTCTGCTCGTGGCACCAGCGAGCAGGATCAGGAAATGATTTTGCTCCCGGGTGTTAGCCTCAGCTAGCTCAACCACAACCAGCTCGAGACTGTGAACTAGAAGCCCGAGAGACTTTTTCTCTGCCGCGACAACTCGCAAAGAGTCTCAAAGAGAGGCTAGCGGTTTTAGAAAGCTTGTACCGGGCGAGAGTTCTCGATCTTAGAGACAAGATTGAAAAACAGGTTGTGCTTAGCAGGAGTTCGAACTAGGGCAGACCCGATACGACTGTGTTTTCGAGTTGAGGCTCTGACTGGACATCAGTCATCGGTTAGCTGTTTTTCGTTTTCAGTCATCACGAATCTGCTTGGTTGGTAAACATCATCGACCCCTGCTTCGGCTCTCGAGCGGGGCACCGTGACGGGATATGGGGCGAGAGTTGAGGCGGTCGGAAATACTGACAAGTGACAGGCGGGAGGGCTATAGTTTCTGTCGGAAGGTTCAAGGTCTGCAATATTCACTATCAACGACAAATAATCGATCAACTGGACCTGTGGTAGTATAAGGGGATTGTTTGCTCACGACGCTGTACATTCCTCTGCTTTCAGCACGCTATTGTTCGGTGCTCACCCATTTCTTGGTCTGACTTCCCCAATGCTCAGCTCGAATTTACCCGGAAGATCCGCCCTGCGCGGTGTAGTGTAACCGGTATCTACTCAGTAAACTAGGAAGAAACGGATAAAGTCGGTCAGGAGTCCTGAACCAATAGTGTCAAGTGCAGTGTCAATACCCAGCAACGGGTACCCCCCGCCCTCCCCCGCCCCGCTGATCTTCCATTATTTACCGGACCTTTCATCAGCATTCTCATCAATGACTCGGGGTTTATTCCCGTTTGCTCAAGACTTGTGCCTGGCGATGCCTACGGGAGCTTTCAGTGGGACATAGGATTCGGGTACGTGGTTTCAGCCTGCTCAATCTTACGTGCTGGAAGCACCATTCAAAACTGTACATTACGGAGAAGGGCAAGTAGCATGGTTCCGCTACTTTCTGACGATTCTTCTCACTATTTTCGGTAGGATAGCCCTGGATTGGGTACCCAAGTTGCGGAAGATCTAGACCACGACGAAATACTACATCTCTATCAACACCCTAGTCAGCATAGATTTCATGACAGGACAAACATTGTCAATACCCGTTCCGCAGAGAGGAACACCGCGGTGCTTGGAGGTCCCGCCATATGCAGTTTGCGCCAAGTTAGCGCATGTACTATGTAGGACAGGGGTATGTATTCACGAGGTCGTAAACAGGTTGAATCGGGTTGAACTGAGTTGTTCTGCAGCGTCGGACCTACCTTGTTGGATCCCGCCATCAACACGGCTTTACGAAAGGACCCACTCGCTCAAACTTGGATCACGCAATAGTTTCAACTTCAATCTGAAAGTCCACGTGCAAGGTATGTCTGCCTTTTCACTCATATCAAGAAGGGACTGGATGTCGGAGGTATAAGAGCTCCAAATTTTCGACTGCTTTCGACACGAACTGACTTCGTCCCTCTCTCACAACAAAACATCCAACACAGAATGAAACTGACCTTCGTTGCTCTCGCCCTCTGGCTTTGCGCTAACGAGGGCTTGGCCTCGACAATCAAACCGCGAAGAACATCCTCGCTACTGATTAGTGAGTAAACTATTCTACTCAAGACTGGAACACCACCTTGACCCTTGCGATAGGGCCTGCTGGCTTCGATGAACTGCCCACCGCCAGCGCAGTAAGGGCCTCAACAGCCTCCACAGGACTCGATTTCGACAATGTCCAATCGTTCGTCATGTGAGCATCTGCCTTTCTCGATCTGTCCTAACTTTGCAAAGTAACTCATGGATTTCCTAGGGTCGGGATGCAGAAGCAAAGGGAGACTCTGCTGTTCTTCGAGATTAAGAACACCAAGAAGTTCAAGTCGAAACTCGGGACTGACATTCACGGTCGGATCACCTCCGCCATCCAGATTCTCGATGTCGAGACCCAGCCGCTCGCAGGCGTCAACATCGCCTTCTCACAGAAAGGTCTAAATGTTCTCGGCATTAAAGATGATCTGAAGGACCCGCACTTCAAAGCTGGTCAAATGAAAGATGCCGCATCGTTCGGAGACGGTATGAAGAACTGGGTGCCAGCCTTTGCGGGACCCACTGTCCATGGGGTGTTCACGATCGCCTCTGACAAACAGGAACACGTTGATAACGAGATCAACGAGCTCTTCAAGATTCTAGGAGATTCGGTCAAGGAAGTTCACCGAGTGCGATCCAAGGCACGGCCTGGTGACCAGCTAGGCCACGAACGTGAGTAAAAGGTAGCCTGGGATTATCTAGGATGGTGGTACTCAAAACGTCAACTAGACTTTGGCTGGATCGACGGTATTGCTCAGCCTGTCGTAAAGGGCTTTAGACCTCCCAATCCGGGACAAGCTGAACTCCAGCCTGGTGTTATCCTTCTCGGTCAGGATGGTGACCTCACCAAGCGCCCAGCATGGACAAAGAGCGGATCTTTCCTCGTCTTCCGTCAGCTCAAGCAATACGTTCCCGAGTTCCGTAGATTCTTGTTGGACCAAGCTCCTGTCGTCCCCGGAATGAGTCAAGCAGACAGCGCCAACTACCTCGGCAGCAGAATGGTTGGACGATGGCCAAGTGTGAGTACATTCAATTTAAAGGGAGCGTAACTAGGTTCTTACGGCCTTCCCCTCACAGGGCGCTCCTATTGATATCTCGCCTCATCACGAAGACGAGGCTCTCGGCGCAGACCCCAAAAGGCTCAACGACTTTACTTTCGCTCACCCCGAGCTCGGAATCTCGTTCAACCAGGCGACCAACCAGACCTTCTGTCCCTTCAGCGCGCACATCTTGAAGAGTCGACCTAGATTGGCAATCGATGCGCAGGAAGATCTCAGGCATCACATTGCTCGTGCTGGTCTTCCATATGGAGACGAAGGTACGTTTCTCTTTTTGTCGTGAAACGCTCGAAACTGACAGCGATTTTCAGTCTCCCCCAGCGAACAGTCTAAGGAGACAACCTCTGAAGACCCTGCACTCGAGCGTGGCATGGCTTTCGGTAGGTGTCGGTGCGCATTATTTCTCCGATGGTACTAACACTCACCCGTTCAGTCGCATACCAATCCAACATCGGAGACGGTTTCGTACATATGCAGATAAATATGGTCAACAGCCCTTCGTACGTCCCTTTCCACGGTTGACTCTCGAGTCTCCCCCGGTCTAATCATTTCAACAGTTTCCCTACCGGCCGAAACGATCCTGTGGGTTGAACTATTTCGCGCTTCCGATACCTCTACTGATACAACTCGTACAGGGATCTGACCCCATTGTCGGCTACCTTCAGACCGACGGAAAGACTCAAAACACACCTCGACCTATCAAGGGTCTCGACTTTACGGACTGGAACAGGACGATTACGATGAAGACAGGTCAGTGTCATCCGTCACTCATAGTACGCCTTTGAAGTTAACGGAAAGGATTCAGATTTCATCGTGTCCCGTGGCGGAGAATACTTTTTCACTCCTCCCATTTCTGCTCTTATCACTCCCTTGTCAAAGTGAATCTGAGTATCTACCAACACCTGGCACCATATTCCTAGCTAGATTTTTACTGGGTTTGTATACTGTTTTCCTACTTAATGTACCTGAGTTTCGATTACGAATGTAATATATCTCTTTCTTGCCACTCTCGACCGTACCTATATCTGATTGAGCCAGCAATCTGAATCATAGTGGTTGGCTTAGATGCACGTCCCTGAGATTGAGAAACACTGCAACCAATACGACGAACGTACAGAAACAGAACACTTCGCCTCCGTCTGGCCTTGATCCGATGATCATTGGCTTATCGTCTGAAGGTCAATATACAGATTGAATCAAAAACCGTAATGGGTTGAGTTCTATTTGATACAGAAAACGACGATGCTCGGCGAGCTTCAAGCAAGTACCTACAGTAGTGTAATGAAGACGAAAGCGATGATGGTAATGATACAGTATTTCCGAAATGCGATGAATGCAAGATGAATGACGACGGTAGAAGGGTATAAACAAATGTAGGTGTAGATGTGAGGAGATAAATTAACGAGTTCAGCTTCTTCTCGACCGTTTGCTTGCTCTTGAAACTCTGTCAGAACGAGCAGGCTTCGAGTCAAGAATAAGCTTTAATCGTTCATAACGCAGCCCCATCGCCTCGTCCAATCGCGCCAGAACTTCTGCAGTAGGTCGTGATACTTCCAGCGAATACTGCTCGAGGACTGGATCGGATGCGGCGTGATCAGAGGGCGCCTCTGTCTGACGAGACCAAGATTCGATTCGAGGGTCGTGCTTGGTGATCTCTTCCACGGGGTCTGGATCGCGCCATGACTCTGAATCGTCAGAGCTCCCTGAGCTGATACTCGATGAGCCGTCCGAGAAGCTCGAGTGATCACTGTGCTCCGACTTAGAGCAGTCCAAGCAAGGACATGGTGCGTGAACGCTAGGTCGTTTCCGTTTTGGGGAAGTGAGTTGCGGTGCGAAACGATTATTTGTCCAACTCGGCCACCGAATCATAAGCTTCTGCATGGGTCGGAATACGTGGTCCAATATAGAAGGGTCAACTTGATCCCGGCCAATATGATTGAGCTTCCTATGCAAGGTTACAACAAGGGGATGAACCATGGACCTGAAACGGGGAAGGCTCTTGGGGTCAGATGTGTCGAGGTGAAGCGGTGTGATAGAGCCGTCAGGCGAGCGGTGGAACAAGGGAGGCAGTACGTCGCGTCCATCTTCAATCGGAAACAGAACGTACTCCCAGGGGCCGTTGCCAAATTCCTGTTGTAAATTCAGCGCAAGTTAACACTGGTTGGTTGAGGACACCCACCTCGAATCGTTGACGGTCATCGACTGAAGAGACCAATTTGTTCTTTTCCATCATAGAGAGCGCCTTATTGAGGATAGATGGCAATGGCGTGAACGCAATCTTTTGTTGTTTGAGATAATGGATGAGATCTTTGTGTCCTACAAAGTGGGGGGTCCGAATCAGTCTGCCACCCTTCCAGCTGTTCGAAATTCAAGCAGCACGTACCAGAGACCGTATTAGTGGCACTATCAACGCTAAATCCTGCCCAGTCCAAACCAAAAGCCCACTCAAATCGATGAACTTGCTGTGCATAGGAGAGAAGTTAGCCAGGGAGTGGTTATTCAAGCTCGCACGGACGCACCATAGGATGAACGTTGCGACATTCGACCAATCTAAGCGATTCTAATTCGACTGTTCCATCTGAGCTGGTCGTAATGTCTTCTAGGGAGTACATGAAGGGCAGCAAGAGTTATCGGGGTGGTGGTTGGAGTCCACGGTTGGATGGAGGTCTGTGACATGCACGTAACTTATCACATATTCAACTTCGCGATCACGAGACCTTCAAGCTCAGGGTCGGACTCCGACCAGGGATCGACAATGGAACTTCTACTCAGGGTCCCTTTCGTGACTCAGCTATCTGCCACGGTCAAGTTTTCGTCAAGCCACGCGATAGCAAAGCAGACTTTTTCTCGGATTTTTCTTCGTGCTAGTACTAGTACTTCGAGATTCCACCAGCGGAAGTCTGGAGACCTGGCCAGCGACTGACCAGGCCCAAAAGTTTTAACCAGGGTCCACAAGTCTAACGAGCCTGAGGATGGCCTGAAACAGCTTTCCTTTTCGGAAATTTGCTCGAAGACTTGGGGACCCTGGCAATCCCTATTAGAGTTACATGTACCTACAAGGTGATATCAGAATAGTATTTGTTCGTTAGTCCCCGAAAAGCCTGTATGAGACTTGTCAAAGTCGACAAGATGCGGCTGGACTGGTCGGCGCGCATAAGATCTCATAAGATTGATGTGCCACGACAAGATGAGCTCAGATTGAGCAACAGCCATCAGGTGTTAATACACCTTCTCAACCACACCACATGCGCGAATAGTTACACGATGAAATATATTATCAAGTCTATATAGTTACAGAGAACTACGGCTCTAAACCTAAACACTTA